>JAQJVL010000411.1:0-240000 GCA_035578905.1 Stictocephala bisonia | reverse complement strand
TTGGTACCAAAAGGTAATCGGTTATTTTCTTTAAATAAACGTATAAATACAATCATGGCATATTTTTGTTTAGCTGCCCTGACATTGTGATTCAATCTTCATATTAAAAGCTAAGGAGAAAACATCCCTGACATAAATAACTGTGATATATCTGGACTAGGATAGATATTTCCAATGTGGGAAAGTAACAACAGAAGTACAGCTAAGTAAGAGAACGTTCCTGGTATAAATAACTGGCGTTTATCTCAACCAAGATAGATATTTATAATGTGGGAAAGTAACAACAGAAGTACAGCTCAGTAAGGAGCGTTCCTGGTATGAATACTGGTGTTTATCTCAACCAAGATAGATATTTCTAATGTGGGAAAGTAACAACAAAAGTACAGCTAAGTAAGAGAACGTTCCTGATATAAATAACTGGTGTTTATCTCAACCAAGATAGATATTTCTAATGTGGGAAAGTAACAACAAAAGTACAGCTAAGTAAGAGAACGTTCCTGGTATAAATAACTGGTGTTTATCTCAACCAAGATAGATATTTCTAATGTGGGAAAGTAACAACAGAAGTACAGCTCAGTATGGAGCGTTCCTGGTGTAAATAACAGGTATTTATCTTGACGAAGATAGATATTTCTAATGTGGGAAAGTAACAACAGAAGTACAGCTAAGTAAGGAACGTTCCTGGTGTAAATAACAGGTATTTATCTCGACGAAGATAGATATTTCTAATGTGGGAAAGTAACAACAGAAGTACAGCTAAGTAAGGAACGTTCCTGGTGTAAATAACAGGTATTTATCTCGACCAAGATAGATATTTCTAATGTGGGAAAGTAACAACAAAAGTACAGCTAAGTAAGAGAACGTTCCTGGTGTAAATAACAGGTATTTATCTTGACGAAGATAGATATTTCTAATGTGGGAAAGTAACAACAGAAGTACAGCTAAGTAAGAGAACGTTCCTGGTATAAATAACTGGTGTTTATCTCAACCAAGATAGATATTTCTAATGTGGGAAAGTAACAACAAAAGTACAGGAAAGTAAGAGAACGTTCCTGGTATAAATAACTGGTGTTTATCTCAACCAAGATAGATATTTCTAATGTAAGAAAGTAACAACAAAATTACAGGAAAGTAAGAGAACGTTCCTGGTATAAATAACTGGTGTTTATCTCAACCAAGATAGATATTTCTAATGTGGGAAAGTAACAACTAAATTACAGGAAAGTAAGAGAACGTTCCTGGTATAAATAACTGGTGTTTATCTCAACCAAGATAGATATTTCTAATGTGGGAAAGTAACAACAAAAGTACAGGTAAGTAAGAGAACGTTCCTGGTATAAATAACTGGTGTTTATCTCAACCAAGATAGATATTTCTAATGTGGGAAAGTAACAACAAAAGTACAGGAAAGTAAGAGAACGTTCCTGGTATAAATAACTGGTGTTTATCTCAACCAAGATAGATATTTCTAATGTGGGAAAGTAACAACAAAAGTACAGGTAAGTAAGAGAACGTTCCTGGTATAAATAACTGGTGTTTATCTCAACCAAGATAGATATTTCTAATGTGGGAAAGTAACAACAAAAGTACAGGTAAGTAAGAGAACGTTCCTGGTATAAATAACTGGTGTTTATCTCAACCAATGTAGATATTTCTAATGTGGGAAAGTAACAACAAAAGTACAGGTAAGTAAGAGAACGTTCCTGGTATAAATAACTGGTGTTTATCTCAACCAAGATAGATATTTCTAATGTGGGAAAGTAACAACAAAAGTACAGCTAAGGAAGGAACGTTCCTGGTATAAATAACTGGTGTTTATCTCAACCAATGTAGATATTTATAATGTGGGAAAGTAACAACAAAAGTACAGGTAAGCAAGAGAACGTTCCTGGTATAAATAACTGGTGTTTATCTCAACCAAGGTAGATATTTCTAATGTGGGAAAGTAACAACAAAAGTACAGGTAAGTAAGGGAACGTTCCTGGTATAAATAACTGGTGTTTATCTCAACCAAGATAGATATTTTTAATGTGGGAAAGTAACAACAAAAGTACAGGTAAGTAAGAGAACGTTCCTGGTATAAATAACTGGTGTTTATCTCAACCAAGTTAGATATTTCTAATGTGGGAAAGTAACAACAAAAGTACAGGAAAGTAAGTGAACGTTCCTGGTATAAATAACTGGTGTTTATCTCAACCAAGGTAGATATTTCTAATGTGGGAAAGTAACAACAAAGGTACAGGTAAGTAAGAGAACGTTCCTTGTATAAATAACTGGTGTTTATCTCAACCAAGGTAGATATTTCTAATGTGGGAAAGTAACAACAAAAGTACAGGTAAGTAAGGGAACGTTCCTGGTATAAATAACTGGTGTTTATCTCAACCAAGATAGATATTTTTAACGTGGGAAAGTAACAACAAAAGTACAGGTAAGTAAGAGAACGTTCCTGGTATAAATAACTGGTGTTTATCTCAACCAAGTTAGATATTTCTAATGTGGGAAAGTAACAACTAAATTACAGGAAAGTAAGAGAACGTTCCTGGTATAAATAACTGGTATTTATCTCAACCAAGATAGATAACTCTACTGTGGGAAAGTAACAATGGAAGTACAGCTAAGTAAGAAAACGGTCTTGGCATACCTCGCTGAATTTTTTCGTTCAAGATAGATACTTCGAATACCACTAAAGCTGTGATGTATTTATTAGAGCTACGCGCTTTCTTTCACAATTACCAAACTTCTTGGAATAGAAGGATTGTTTATGAAAATTTCGAAAATATTACAAATAGTTGTAGCAGAAAATAGATTACCAATCTCTACAGTTATAGTACTTTAAGATAAATATACGTCAAGTCGTACGTTGACTTCTTAATCGCAATCGTATGTTAAGGTTTTTGTAGCCTGTATTACTATTTCCAATAACTATAAAGATGTCAAACATTCCTTTTTTTCAATTAGTAACAGTGAATTAATTTTTAACCTAGTATAATAGTGATCGTGACACAACAAATGTTCACTCTTATTTAACCCTGGAGTGTTTCATTACTATTTATTTAATAATTATTATAATTACTGTCTAATTGAGTGTAAAATTAGTCAATAGCACTGCATACCTGATTAGTAATCCGTTCTAAATGGCTAAATGGTTCGTCTAAGTTGGAGAATGGCTTCGTGTTGACGAGGTACTAATAGCATCTCTATTGATTGCTCTGAGCCTATATATCCACTTCAGTTCAGTTCATATGAAGCAAACCTTGCACATGTTAATTAGATCGGATGATAACACACGATTTTTAACAGTTTATAATCAATTTTAAATGTAATTATTTCATAATATAAGATACAGTAGGTCCTTTACATAATGACGCAAAATTAGGTATATTGTAATATAATATACTGTTTATGAAAACTTAATTTAATTGTGTCAGTTAGCTTTGAAAAATCTATTTGGATTACATGAAACCCAAGCAAGGAGATAACTAAATTATTTTCTGTCCAACCAGCAGTCAATAAAATAACAATCAAATGTAAGCCTCTTCTTAGATTTAACCATAGGAATTGTCGTATTTTCTTAAGTTTAATGACAGAATTTGTTACACTTTTTTTGACAAACTTTGCAATAAGTTGTATCTATGAAGTAAAGGTGGTGCTAAAAGATACGTTAGCTAAATGTGTAACCCATTTTGTGACAATTATTGAGAGAATAATGCAGTACTTACTTGAGTAAATTGTTTAGCAAAAGTTCTCCAAGACAGAGTCAAAGTTTCTTGACAGTTAAGTCATCCAGTCAATAAAGATTATAGGAAAACAGACTAACAGATGAAATGTTTTGTAAACATATTTTTCACAATTAAATTACAATAGTTCCTTGGATTTTGCCTTCTAACGTTCTTCCACTCAAGATTCCCTTGTAACCTCATATACAATTAATCCTTATTTATTACTTGTAATACTAATTACATCAACCTGATTACCATTGACAGGTTGAAGACTATCATTAGTAACAGGAGTGCTTGAAACATACACTAAGCTTACCAGGCCCATATCACATACTGTAATGAATATAGTATAGTAAACAATATATAATAAAAGTAAAAAAGCTTGTGCAGTCAAACAGCTTGTTAATGTTGACAGCAAAAAACGTTGAAGGCTCATTTACAGACGCCAGTGATTTACGGTGGTGGAGTGTATAACGTTGTCTCTTCACTGCTCATGTCCATAAGTTAAACATAAGTTCACTGCTACAATCCATAAGTTAAACATAAGTTCACTGCTACAATCCATAAGTTAAACATAAGTTCACTGCTACAATCCATAAGGTATACATAAGTTCACTGCTACAGTCCATAAGTTAAACATAAGTTCACTGCTACAATCCATAAGTTAAACATAAGTTCACTGCTACAATCCATAAGTTAAACATAAGTTCACTGCTACAATCCATAAGTTAAACATAAGTTCACTGCTACAATCCATAAGTTAAACATAAGTTCACTGCTACAATACATAAGTTAAACATAAGTTCACTACTTCAATCCATAAGTTAAACATATGTTCACTGCTACAAGTCATAAGTTAAACATAAGTTCCCTGATGCAATCCATAAGTTAAACATAAGTTCACTGCTACAATCCATAAGTTAAACATAAGTTCACTGCTACAATCCATAAGTTAAACATAAGTTCACTGCTACAAGTCATAAGTTAAACATAAGTTCACTGATGCAATCCATAAGTTAAACATAAGTTCACTGCTACAATCCATAAGTTAAACATAAGTTCACTGCTACAATCCATAAGTTAAACATAAGTTCACTGCTACAAGTCATAAGTTAGACATAAGTTCACTGATGCAATCCATAAGTTAAACATAAGTTCACTGCTACAATCCATAAGTTAAACATAAGTTCACTGCTACAATTCATAAGTTAAACATAAGTTCACTGCTACAATTCATAAGTTGAACATTACAAGCAGGTTGCGATAGATCCAGTGTAATTGTAAGCTACTTGGTTGTTTCATAAGTGGAAAGAGAAATAGAGGAAATAAACAAAAAACTCAGGAATATGCTATTTTTAAATTAAATGATCTTGGATAATGGATTGATATAATTCTTTGTGTCTCTAATAACACAGGCTGTAAAACACATTTTACATATATTAAGACGCCGTTGTCTTGAAAATTAATTAACCCATATATTTAGTAATATATGAGTGAGAAGACAGATTTTAAGGAGACATTAGATAAATCAAATGAATATTTTGTTTGAATATATGGTAATGGACAACAATACTGTAAATATGCATTAATAAATGAAAATAAAAGCCAATTGAATTTCAGAGGATGTATGGCTCTTAAGGCTACCTCACGTGTTAAAGTACTTATTACTTGTATCATATATTTTAGAGTTCTTGATGTGAGTGTATTGTTAAATGTATTTTTATGCAGATAGTTTTCACTACACACTTTTTACACTTTTAATCAAATAATAAATTTGATGTTTTTTTTATTTATTTACTAACAATGGTTAATAAATACACAATTGTTAAGTAAATTCTTAAACAAATATATCAGGAACCATTCTAATTAGTGATAGTAGGTCAACGGTGGAAAAGTCATACCAGACAGGAAATTGAGTTTTCCAAGAGAGCAATTAAATTAACCTTTTTTATATTGCATGCTTGTTCCATTTCCGTTCTATTATTGTCACTGAAGTTTTGTTCAACGCCTTTTTTTTGACGTTGACATCTTATTATAGAAATGTAATAATTATTGAACGTTAAATGCTTACATTTTGTTGGAAGAGATTTCAATTTATGTTAACCAATAAAATAATTTTATCCAAAGGTTGACTACATATACGTATCACATTTGCTATACCATTGTTTCTACAATATTTATGACAATTAACAAAGGACGTGATAAGTTATAAAATGCAATTTAAAAATAGTTCCTTAATTAACATAATACGTGTTGGCACATATACAGTACGAGTATATATTTGTGTTGTGTGACATTTACTTGTACTGTAAATGAAATTTAATCAAAACAAAGTATATTTTTATTAGTAGTTTTGTGAATTTGTATAGTTTTTTATAATTAAAAATACATATAAGGTCATGGAAAAGTGTGAAAATGTAGGATATCTAAACTTTCAGCTAAACAATTAGTTATTCAAGATGTTTTTAAAAGCACTTCTCCTAAAATACATATCTGGCACTTACAAAGTATGGTCTCAGGTGACTAATTGTTAAATTAGTTTACGAATTAGTGTGAACAAGGCTAATTATCATAAAAAAGAATTATATTATAATTTTATTTTGTTATTAAAACTTATGTAAACGCTTGGAATGTCACACACGAGCGGTCTGAAGATACTGTTCATGACATAAATAACTGGTATTTATCTCGACAAATATAGATGATTCTATAAGTGAGAAATAACAATAGAATACGATACCATTAAATATTTGTTATTTCAACCAAGATAGATGGTTCTACAAGTGGAAGTTAGTAGAAGAGGTAAATAAGTGTGAGAACGTTCATTGCATAAATCCTTAGTATTCATCAAAACTAAAATATAAATTCTGAAATTGGAAAGTAATAACAAAAGTAGAGTAAATAAGTTTGTATAAAACGATACATATTTATTATACATATTTATTATACATATTTATTATACATATTTATTATACATATTTATTATACATATTTATTATACATATTTATTATACATATTTATTATACATATTTATTCCAATTTTACTTTATTCCCATTAGAGACGGAACTTAATTAAATATCAATACCTTTCTAATTACCGTATCCATCGGAGGACGTTGTTAATTTACTGTCAATCAATCATCTTGTAGTAAACTCTCTGTAATAATGAAAGAACAAATACGCACCTGTTATCAGTTAATGTACCATACATTTCCATAGTTTAAAAACACGGAGACAATAGAGGCCTGTGAAAAAACCACTGTGAAGATGGCGAGCTTTAACTCATCATATTATATGTTTCGGTTAGTTTTGTTAGCTTTGTTTGTTACTGTTGCAGTATGCTGCAAGGATATCGGACAATATGTAAGTTAATTTTAACATGTTAAATAACAAAATAACCAACTATATAGCGTTAGTTGGTACTTTGTTTTTAAAATTACAAATGTTTATTTGTAATAGGTTTTTTTTAATTAAGGCCATACATGACAAGCGATATATTCTAAACGACGTCAGAGGATCAGCCTTAAAGTATGGTTAAACTAATTTGTTTAGTCTTAAAGAGCTTACGTAATCATTCGAGCCAGATTATTCGAGTCAGCTTAAATTAGCCGTCACTGAGATAGTTTGGAAATCAACATAGTTAAGAAAGTCCAACATAAGCGTAGGCATCCAGATAGAAGACATTGGTTTGACATATATTTTTATCAATATTGTTTATCAACTATATTTAAGGTTATAGTTACTTCAATAGTAAAGTTGAAATTACTGTTTCAGTGTAAGACTTCAGATGAATGCTGTCCACTTCCTAGATCTTGGACTGGATGGAAACCTGTTTGTGAAACCCTCAACCCCAAAAACCAAACCATTTGCAGAATTAAGCGGTTTACTGGTTGATATTCTCCTTTTGATGATTGATAACTTACACATCACCACTTCTCATCATCCTAAAAGTGTTTATCGGTATTAAAAGCTAAACAGTGATTGTATTTAAATAAACATATAAATACACTCAATAAAATCTTCATATTAACTGTTTGTATTATGTTATAGAATTCGTATTTATGTCGACCAAAATAAAGGGAGAAAGTAACAACAGAAGTACAGCTAAGGAAATAGGTTCCCGGTATAGGTCACTGGTATTCTTCTCATCCAAGATAGATTACGATGGATCGAATACTACAAAAGCTGTGATGTATTTATCTGAGCTATTTATTTATACTATATGAACAAACATAGAATAATATATCAGTAAAATTGCTCGCAGATTTACTAAATCTAAATTGTTTTAAGAAACCAAACCACGTGTTTCAACAGTAATAAAACTTCTTCTACTATCAGTGTTACTTACTAACTTAAGCTACTATACAGTATTTATTTATAAGTCTGTAGTAATTTAGGACATTCCTTAAAAACGTCATGCTTTTTTAGGAAGTTTCTTAACACCAGCTCACTGATAAGAAAGTCATGTCTTATTTATTTTGTATTTTCATATTGTGTTGTGTATTTTGTCATGAATGTGTGTTATGTGTGGTGGTTTGTAGTATATTTTTCGAAATGTTTTGTTTGTTTCTGACAACACTTTAAGAATGTTTTCTGTCTGATGTTCCAACAACATTTATAATAATGAACATTCAATTACTAACATATAACTGTCAAACAGCTGATTAATATGAAAATGTAAATGCGACAGAAGATTAATTAATTAAACTTGAAGATATTTATTTTTAATGGTTGATTTGTTAAATATTAAAAAAATTTACGAATAAAGGAAAGACACCATATAATTGAATACTACTTCAATAGATATTCATACAACTGGTGTTGTTAATTCACTTACAAGAGTGAAGAATCGTAGGCTACAGATGATTGTGTCAAGTATCGAGAGCGCAATGGAAACTGAACAGCTAGTGGTAAAATGTCACCCACTCACTGTTACGCTAATCAAACCCCCCTACTCAGATTTCTTTTCACATAACTACCATACTCGTAAATTACACGACACTCTTTACATCGAATATATAGGTAACTCTTTACATCGAAAACGCAATCGATAACATAATTTTCATCGTACTGCGTCTACCGTCCCTCTTGCAGATCGTTCTATTATCATAAAATCATTGTAAATAATTTTTTGAAATGTAATATTATCTCGTTATACTTTGAAATGAAAAGAAACTTAAATGAAATAAAAATAGTCTAGAATTATTAGTCGAAGTGAAGGAATTTTACAAAATACACTTTTATGCCATATAGCAGGTTTGGATTATAAATTTCTCTTTGGACGGCTCAATAGAATATACAGGATGTATGTAAAGGAAATCAAATTTAGTCTAAGTTCTCTTACTACCATGTCCATTTATAGCCAAGAAGGGATTTGGCCTCAGCAACGCGTCCTCTACAGTATTATCGGTTCTCTACTTCTTACAGACTTGCGTTAATTCTGAAAATATCATTTTGGACTCGATCCCACCGTCGTAGTCTTTGCCTTCCCCTTAGCCTTCTTCCTCTTAGGCTTCCCTATTCAAATTTTCCTCAGGATAGTCTCAGGCTCTCTTCTTTGATTATGTCCTAGCCACCGTTTTCCTCTGCTCATTATTACTGTGAGGATGTCTCTATCTTTGCATAGATCTCTGATCTCTCTGTCGTGTTTGATATGCCATACGCTATTTTCATAGGTTGGTCCATGGTTTTTTACGAAGTATTTTATTTTCAAAAGTTATGAGTTTTATTATCATCTTACTAATAACCACCATAGTTTTGGTTTTATCCCATAAAACCAAAATAACTCTTCTTTTGGTTTTATGGGATAAAACATTTTGAGAATAAAACTCTACTGCAAGGAGATATACATATATTGTTTCGTTAATTTTATTAAATATTTATGGGGTCTCTGAGTTGTCATTTGTGATTATTACGCTAAGATATCTAAAATATCTAACTTATTCAAATGAATGTTGTCCAAATCAAACTATAAAGATGTCGTGTTATCTATTTCTTGTGAAGTGCATTTACTTAGCTTAACGTTTCTCATAGTTAATTTTAAGACCCATTGCTTCTGTTTTCCTGCACTAGGATGTTCACGAGCCTTTTTAGATCATCTTTGTCCTCTTCAATTATACATATGTCATCAGAAAAGGCAAGGACATTCAATTTTACTCCAGCATATAATCCCGCTTCTGTTTTTCTGTCTTTTTTAGCGCATCTTCTAGAGCCATATTGAGTAGGAGGGGGGATAATCCGTCTGCGTGTCCAACCCCGGTCACCATATTTACTATCTACGATTCTGATATTTACTATCTACTTTCACTCTACTTGTAGACTCTTCTGTACATAGCTTAACCATTTGTAGTAGCTTATTGGGTACTCCAAATTGTTATAATTGTTGTCATATTTTACATCTGTGTAGGCTGTCATACACTTTTTTAATGTCTATGAGAATGGCATGGACATCTCTTTCGTATTCCCAGTACTATAATTATGCTTGTTTTAGTATACAGGGTTGGGAAAAAGTCTGTAATATAATTATTAATTTCAAAACTATGGAAATAAATGTAATGAAACTTTTCAGTTATGTATATGTTCCAATACCAAACATTTAGACATATTTTACTTCTTTTTTACATTGCCAGGTAATGGCCCATGAAGGAAGTCTTAAAAACTTTAAACGTAAGCCTACCTCGAGTTATACCTAATTTTAAATGTATTTGTTAAACGTAAAATACGAGTGCAAACCTAAGGTCAAAAGGATGACTCAGTCAGAAAATACAGCATCTCAAAAAATTTATTGTCAGGGTTGCACAAAAGTCTGGAATGTATTTATTAGTTTTAAAACTATTAAAAGAAAAGTAATGAAACTTTTTAAATAATGTACATGTGCTTATACCAAACATATGGATATATTTTACTTGTTTTTTGCATATCAAGGGGATGGCCCATGATGGAAGTTTTAAAAAGTTTAAATGCAAGCCTACCTCGAGTTATAACTCATTTTGAAGTTCTTTGTTTGTGCAATACGAAAGTGAAAATCTGAGGTTAAATGGATGACCAATTCTGAATTCAGTGGTTCAAAGATTTTAATGTCATATTAATAATTCTCCTCAGTTATACGGCTATTTATTTAACAGTTTCAGGTCCCTGTTGCTGAGTATGTTGTTGATTGTTAACAATAGTAACAAACGACTACATTATAAAAATAGCTATGCTATTTAACTAAGAGAAAAATAAGACAATTTTATTAAAACACTTTTGACAGTAGGTTTACCGAAAATAGTTTAAGAAAATTATTATAATAATTTGTTACTTTTTTAAAAATTTTATTTCTCATATTCAGTTAGATAAATTATAGCTCTAAGCAGAAATATATATACTAACTAACTTTCCTTTGTCTTAAGCAGTGTTAGTTGTACGACATTAAATTATTTGAGAGGCTATTATTTCGGACTGGGTCATCCTTTTCACCTCAAATTCGCGCTCTTGTGTTTTACAAACAAATACGTTTAAAACGAGGTATGACTCGAGGTAGGCTTACATTTAAAATGTTTAAGACTTCCTTCATGGGCCATCCCCTGGATATGTAAAAAACAAGTAAAATATGTCCATATGTTTGGTATTGGGACATGTAAATAATTGCAAAGTTGCATTACATTTCTTTCAATGGTTTTGAAATTAATAAATATATTCCAGACTTTTGCTCAACCCTGTATATATATATGAGGGTCTAACGTATTTTTGTCCTTCATGAACTCTGCCTGGTTTTCTTCAATTATTGAAGAATTGGGTCAGTATTTTTTTTCAGTCTTTTTAGAATTACTCTGGACATTTTGAATGAGTGATTAAGAAGGGATTTGGCTCAGTAGTTTTCACACCTCCCTTTCTCTCCCTTCTAATGACGTGATACTATAAGGGCCTCCCTCCACTCACATGAGATCTATTGTCTATTGGGTCTATCTATTATCTATTGGGTCCATATGTCTTTAATGAGACTATGTACCACTTACCAGAAAATCTAAATTATATATTTTAAAAATCTGAAAACTACTTTATATCCATTAATAGAACAAAAACATACCAAATATTTTAAATAAACAAAGGATAAAAGTACTTGTCCCTTCACTAAAAAAGTATTAAATAGCAAGCAAAAATATAAATTTGATTTTATACCAACTACTTTATCAGTCATAAAACTTATCTTTGTTTGGGAAAATATAACATACTATTTTATAAGTGGACGTTTTTGTTTTAAATTTTGAAGTATAGCTATAAAATAACATCTTGTATTACGCTCTAGTTACGCTCATTAGTTAAATTTTCAATGTATATATATATATATATATAATATACAAAGTCTAATTATGTATATTTATAATAGCTACGCTATTTGTTCATTATTTTGCAAGTTTTACTGAAAACTATGAAATCAGTATATTTATCAAATCAGAGAGATGTTCATAAAACATTTTACTTTTCAAAACTCCACCTCACTAGAATTTACTATCCTCAATTGAGAAATAGTCTTTCCCTATTTCTAACCTGTCAATGCTAGATAAACGAAGCTGTCAAAATCAGTACTGAAAGAAATATCACTCAACTGTGAGTGATAGAGACTTCGTCTAATGAAAGCAATAGCACATGGATTGTACAACGTTACTTATTGAATATGATGTTTTATGAAATAAATTTATATAATATTTTCTGTATTCCCTCAATATTATCTTAGTAAACATTTTAATTTTATTATATATAAGTAATGAGTATTATTAACACGTTTTTTCATACTAGGAAATTTAACCCTTAAGGGAGAAGTTGATATTTAATTACTGTACTTTCGAAAGTGTATTATCACTAGTTTATTAATCTATAAAGACATGATTTAATAAGTAAAATTTGTATAGTCTTCATACAGTAATTGTACTTATATAGCGTACACAATTGTGTACAGATAATGGAATTGACTGGATGGTTCCCACGTACTCCATTTTGTTTACACTACAAGTGTAAAAAAAATTAATTAATTTATTATTAGTTGACATTCCTTTCTTCACTACGGGGTAGTTCTCTAAGCTTGCTTATCCTTCCCTCCCTAGTTCTCTCTAAACCTTCACATCAAACTAGTGCAATAACGTCAGGTTAGAAGATATGACCTTAAAAATTTCACAAAGAAAACCAAATTAGTTAGTTTTTGTGTTATTATTATGTTTTTGTATCAGCTGCTTGAAATAAACTATTAAATTAAACTAATGCTAATGGTATGCAAGATAATACAACACAAATCTACCCCTTAGAAAAGGAATTTCAAGAAATACTTTCTTATTGGATATCTATAATACAATAGCTTACATCAGTCCATACTTCATCATAATTCAAAATGAGAGAGTGAATAGTTTTCGACTTAATATATTAGGCTTTTGTATGGGCTTTATTTAGATTAACCCATTTTAGTAGTATGACAAATATCATTTGTAATAACCTGATTAAACAGAGTGTATATTGATTTATGTTGGTAAAGCCTAAAGTAATTAACGAATTTAAGTATGCTTTTCTCTGTATTTCAATCTTAGAGAATTTTGTATCGATATCTTATAAAAATACGAACTTGAAATTTACCTTAAAAAAAATGTAACATACATTTAAAATTAAAAATCAATAAATATTTAATTTAGCAAAGTCACAAATAAAAGCAAAGTCAAATCTTATATAGTTTTTTAAAGATGTATTTGTTTATTGATATTATGATGTGTTATTAAATAACACGTGTTAAATTACTATGTAAATAAATCTTAAATATATATATTTGGGCCAGACAAAAAGCGATCTGTGTGTTATATTTGGCATATATAAAGATTCCAGCAGTGGAGAGGAATCGTTCCAATACTCAGCTGCCTTACATAATAGGGGGTACTTCCACCTTAAGAGTTCTACCCATGCAACAAAGCTTAGCTAAAAAAATAACTGTAATGAACTGTACAAGTTCGTTTAGTTGCTATTTATTGTTTACATTATTATTCATTGTGTTATTGTTATTATATACTAAATATTTTAATTAATTATTTTAGTCCATTTACACCAGTGGATTTTTTATTTAATCTACATTGTTATGGGACAACGGTCCAAACTAAAATGTATTTTTAAGACATGGCCTTGTGTATATCCGTAAGCAATATAGTAGATTACATTTTTTTCAGAGATAATGGCGCAACTTCAGTTTCCAGGAAATTGCAGCTTAAGCCATATTGAGTTCACCAGAGCGTTCTTCCGGAGACTCAGTGGTTTAGGTAGAATTGAATTGGATCTAATCTCTCGTATCCAGACTGAACAGCAATCAGTTTAACAATGAAACCACAATTCTATAATCTATATATTTCGGATAAGTAAGGTGTTAAACATTTTTAATTTATAACTACTTACATTTCTCACAGTAAAAATACATGACTCTTTTTATCTTTTCCGTTAATTAACTACGACTGATCTAACCTAACCTCACATAACCTAATCCAACCCAACCTAACAAAACGTAACCTAAACTAACTTAACCCAACAATTGCTATAAAAATTAGTGGTAGTGAATTAACTGAAAATGTCCTTTTTATTACTATCATAGATGTATTTGTCCTACGCTTACGCCTTTAATCAGGACCCGCACGTGTAGAACTTATACGTATAATTATGGGTGGACGGGATGGTGGGCAGTACCTATTCAATTAGTATGAATGACACACCCACCCACTGACCGATGTAAGTATATGAGCAAGTGAATGAGCAGTGCAAAACCAGTGTTTAACCGGAAACAGCAAAGCGATCTCATTGCAGATCAATAAACGTTCTTATTTTGAAACCCAACTAGCCCAATATCTGCTGTCAAACTCGCAAGAAATATTACTAAATTAGTGTGATTAGATGTAACACATCTAGTTTTAAATAGCAATTAGTCATTCCGTAAACCAGAAATTAAAATAAGCGATCAATTGTTTATATAACAGTTTTAATGTTAAAAATAAGTTTGTTTTTTATTCTCTTGACGTTACACTAAAGTAAATTAGTGTTTTAACTAAAAAGAATTTTAGATGAAGATGGAAGAATTATTTTCTAGATAACACTATAGAATATTAGTAATCCATAAACTAAATAGTTACTTAACTATAACTAGAAACTTGGCTCCAAACCCACTTTTGGTGATAAAATAACTAACAAAAGTTGTTTTGGAGATAAGGTAATGCTGAATAAACTTTACACTTATGAAAGTTCAAAAGAATTGTCGAATTGCGTCGGATCTATTTGGAGATAAATGATTGTAATATAACGATTAAATGAACAGATAAGTCGACTTATACTCAATCGTGGAATTAAAATAAGAACCATAGGTTTTAACAACTGTTGTATTGATTCTTTGATGCCATTTGGACGAATACCAGTTATTTATCCCATTGACGTTCTCTAACTTTGCTGTACTATATTGTCATTTTCCGCCTATGGAAATATATATTTTGTTTAGGACGTACAATAATTATTTATCACACGAACTTTCTCTCGCTCAGATATATTTGTATTGTTTTATGCTTGTGGAAATAAGCGAGGTATATTATTAAGTACGAATACCTGTCATTTATGCCATAAAACTTGTTTTACTTATCTTTACTTGTGTTGCTACTTTCCTCTTTTATATTTGTCTACTTTAGTAGAGGTAAATAAATAATACTAGTGACATATTTAATTTTTTTGAATACTTTATGTTTTTAAAAGGAGCGTTTCACTGCAAAACTTTAATATAACTGAAGCTTTTCACCCTCAGACCTTGGCTTTCTTTCACAAGGGGTGACGTTTACTTGTTGATGAAAACACTCGGTTAGGTTTTGAATCTACACCTTCAGTATCCTCAATTCATTTATCATGCTGAAGAGTGACAGATGCCTGCTAAATTTGAAAATTTTTATGCTCATTCCCACTTTAAATTGCTTGTGGACCACTTGACCAATATATTCTATTTGTTGGTCAAATATTCTTTTCCGTCACAGAAACACTTTACTCGTTTTAGCAACTTGAACGGTATTTTCATGGTTTCTTTAGTACCGTTTATGAATCGATAGTAAATTACGGTCCATAAAGCAGGCCAACGAGGCTAGCACATTGTTGGTATGTTTTGAAGGCACCTTGATGTAAACGTTAATAAGGCTATTGACTCTTCATGATATCAGTAATGTAATATATTTCCACCCTGCCTTAACTGTTGGTACAAAAATGAATATAAATTGTTATACTACATTTAGAATGCTATACACAAACTTAAACTTACTCTTACATACCATCAAAGATGAGGTGCAATTTTACATAAGGACGGTTCGGTCGGCATTAGGGACAACTGAATTCCGCTCGAAGCGCTGACTGTACGTCTGACCGCGAGACACCCACACAGACACTCGACCCCTCCCCCTCGCCGTCAATATAATTGCAGGAAGTCGTCGAAGCGCGATCCAGTGGGTGCGGGTGCTGTGGCTCGCTGAACGTGCGCGTAGTGATTTATGATCGTAATAAAACATACGAGTAAAAGTACAACC
The DNA here is from genome assembly GCA_035578905.1 of Stictocephala bisonia. Classification (NCBI taxonomy): domain Eukaryota; kingdom Metazoa; phylum Arthropoda; class Insecta; order Hemiptera; family Membracidae; genus Stictocephala; species Stictocephala bisonia. The sequence continues at coordinate 223,732 of JAQJVL010000411.1, read as the reverse complement.
ACAAGTTGAGTATATAAAGTTAATCAATATTGTAAATTGTGTGATATTAAAAAGCATAAGATTTCATGCTTTGTATTTCTCGTCGTAATAAAATAAAAGCAAACATAAACCATTAATTTATTAAATAACTTCTAGCTATACCTCCGAGTTGGGTTTAGTTTTTCACGTATGCGTAAGTTGTAGTTAGTTACCAACTATTTAGGGTTGGTTTAGATCATTTAGATTTCCTCATTTAAATCATCCTCAGTGATAAGTGTTGACCAACCATATTTAGCCTTGTAAAAAGTCCATCATCTGTACATGTTAGTTTCATTGCTTTTCACCTTTAATCAAAACTTTCAGTAAGATTTTTCTAGTTCAACATTATTTTTGAAAATGTTCCTAAAGTGAAAATATCAACGCATTCCCAAAATAATTATCACATAATTTAGTTGCTAATGGCAAGTTAGGCAACCATCGACATCATTATATTCTGTCAGAGTCTTCACACAACTTACCACTGTTTCGAAGCATAGAGGCTTAAAACATCCTTCAATAGTAACATTTACTGACATTTTGGTCTACAAGTTCAGTATTTGTCGACGTATTGACACCACTCCCAGTGATTTCACCAAGCTGGAATCCTAAAGCTCCTTTTGGCATCTAAAAACCATTTATATTTTTAGTAGAATTCAGACCGACCAAAGTTGAACGGCAAGTGAAAAGTGAGAGTCAAGAAGTTATTTGACGTTGTCCAATGTGACATAAGCTGGTAAAATAAAACATGTGAATTTAGTACCGCATTAATTTAGTAAAATACAAGCAGTAAGTTAACAATATTGGCCTTTCCGATGAGAGTTTAGCAGCCACAAGCCACGTGAGTATTTGTGCTCATTCATTGAGGCACGTTACATTATAGTGTGCTTATTACAAGTGAAAATAGTTATCATTTAAAACAAATAGACGATAAAAAACCTTATCGACCTAAATTTTCACAAATACTTAATGTGAAGTCTGGTGGGCAAATGGTAAAGTATTCTCCTCCTAATCTTAAAGTCAGAGGTTAAAAGGTATCTCTTTTATAAACTTATTTCTGCTCTAAAATGAGTAACTGCAGCTCATCCCAACTGTTATTTATTGTAAAATCTAGCAAAGCTTTAATGTTATCTCATGTATTACCAGCGAAAGATTATGTAGATTGAGATTGTATTACAATTGAATAAATGGTAAGCCTGTGTTAAAAAAAAAAAAAAAAAACGAAAACAAACTGAGGTACCGAATATAAACCTGGCCAAAGCCAGTATGTCGTTTTTATTTTACTAAAATGGCGCGTATAAAAAGGCTTTTGAAACATAATTCCAAACACGTGTAAATTTCTGCAAAAAAAAACTTCTGTTGAATCCAAAACAAAAATTAGATCTACCTTTAAAATCAACCATAGGTTTACGTTAACACACTGTGTGAGCATGATTCTTGGTACCTATTTAGTAAAGTTATAATAAAATGATAATATGATCAAAACTTGTATGAGCTTTACTTTATGCCTTTGGTGGTTCATCCATTCACTTTTATTATAAAGATTGTATCACATTTGTAGGGCAGCTTAACAAAAAACGCCTTAATTTATTGTTGATATTTGTGTAATAAAGGCAACAAATTAGCTATAGACTCATAAACATTTTTAATGCCAAAAGGATCATCTTTGAAGAATGTGTTGATTTGTTGAGACCACTTGTCCATTCTTATCACATGGACGTTACACAATCCATTTTCACAAAAAATAGTACTTTTAATGCTGCCAGGGATCGGTAGACAGCATTCACCTGCAGTTAAGCACTGAAACAGTAAATTAAAATAATTATTTCTTAAATTACCAACCATTATTTTGTTATTCATTTGTGGAATCTTACTGACGTAAGTAGAAATCTCAATAACTCAACATTATTGATGAACTAGAATGACGTTGAACCAATATCTTCGACCAGAATGTCTACACTTTTGTTAGACTTTCTAAATTAAGTTCCAAACTGTATTAATGACAACTAATTATAACATTAATCTTCCTCGGGTTAAGACTTTGAGCTAATAACTGTTGTGTGAATTATTCGAATATTAAAAAAATGCATTTGTAGTACGAGAAATGGTTAAATGTGAATAGGAATGTCAACAAGTTGTAACTTGCAATAATCAACATTTCTTGATAGGAAACATGATTTCTAACAATTTATGACTTATTAAAGTTTCATGTTTTAACTACACGTCAGTATACATTTTTAACTTCTATTTTTTTTAATTCCATCAAAATAATGTATCACTTAGGCTAAACGAAGTTTTCTTTTTACATATTTCTTTTTAGCAGAACCATTTATTAACTAAAAATTTTTTATGTGTACATTAATTCGCAGTAGTTTCTACGATCAAGTAAATTTCTTATTGTTTAATTGTATATTCTAATGCAACTTGATTTAACAGCAAAGAACATGAATGGTCATAATACAGTGTATTACGCACATCTAAAATAAAATGTATTTGCTAGTACATTTTTAAGCGTTGGTTTATTAAACACTCAGTAGTATGACTGTTTTATGATATTGACAATAGCTAATTATAAAACCCATAGCTCTGATATAAAATCTAACAATTATTGATGGAAAATTCACTTTAAATTCACTTTATCGTGAAAATTTTTAAATTTCAATTAGTCAAATTTATTTTCTATTAAAATTAAACTTAAAATATCCTGTACAACCAAAGTTGATGTATAACGCGATTCCCATAAGGCAAAATGTAAGTTTGAAAAACACTGAAAATTGCTGTTTGTTTACGTAACAACCAAAGGAGCTTTAAAAAATTACTGTGTTATTTATAAATATGAAATTCATAAATTAGAAAGTCCAATTTATATTCTATTAAAATAAAACTTAAAATATCCTGTACATCCAAAGTTGATGTAAAACATCATTTATGTAATAGGGGATATAAATAAATTATACTCAGTGTTACAAAGTAAATAAAGAAACTTTTTTTGTAATATATTAAGTCATTGGCAGATTACTAAAACTTAGATTGCTTGAAATCATCCGGTGTTATTTTGTATTATGTAAAGCTGAATGAACATGTAATTTATTAAGTTGAAAATACTGACAATATGAAACTATTTATTTACAAACCATATTTAACAAATATTTCGAATACTTAGAAGGTATTGCTTGCCATATACAGCCTTGTTTCTAAAAATACGAACTATGCACACTTACTGGTTGTCCTTCTTTTTTGCAGCATGTTACTACAACCACAAATAAAGTTGTCAAAAATAATCGAAATATGAAAAATAACGAGGTAAGGCTCGACATGTTTAGCTGTTCTGTCACAACAGCTTTATCTTGGTACGCCAATTTAACCTATTGAAGATATTCTACATTAATTATGAACAGTTGTTCAAATATTATTTATTCTATAAAATGTGTTATAACATATAATAAACTACAAAAAGTTAACTAACACGAGTTGAGTTTTATCACTGATAAGACATGGTAGTTAATAAAACAATCTATTTTAATTAAAATACTCGAGATGTTTATGTTTCTTTATCTGCCATGTTTTAAACACTGTCTGTTGCGGAGATTATCTTTTGTTTTTGATTTAAAGATGAAGTGGTTCGAGAGAAAATTCAAACTCTTAAGTAATGTAATCACTAAGATAAATTTTAGAAAGTTTTTTGATAATTACACATTTATTATTTGATATTGTAATGTTCAAATTTTATGATTTAATGCGTTCAAAATTGTTCAGTTTTCAATATCAAACAATATGGTAGAGGGGAACGAGAATTTTGTGTTTAGAGTAAGACACCGCATTATCCTAAGCTGATAAAGTGGTAAGTTAACTTGAGTTTGTCTTATCAAGTTCCATGTGCAGTTAGCCATCATCTACTACCAATAATGTACATAATGTTGAGTATTATTTGGTATTATTATTATTATTATTATTATTATACTATGTATTTGTTACATAATTTTTCTGTATAATTCATTATCCATCAGATTGCTATTAAATAATCTAATGATTAACTCAACACAATTTTAGATTTTCAAGTCGACTGAAACACAAAACAACGTGGGATTAACTGAAATTCTTGATATAATCTATTTTAACGAAATTTAGTAGTTACTGTCTTATCTTTGTCAGATCTTATGTATTCACAATGTAACAATGAACAACTGCAGCGTAATAGTTTTGTATAATTTATCAATTAAAATGTATATATCTCACAACTATTCCTTTATTAAAGCAGTTTTAAATAAATAAAAGAGAAGAAGAATTATTTTAATTTTAAACACCTTTAACGGGATTTTGACAGAATTTTTATATAGTTAATTGTGTAATAAAATATAATTAAAACAGGTTGCTGATTAAATGTAAATAAATCTATATTTATAAAAGAGGATGTTTGTGTATATACATATATATGTTTGAAGTTTATGCGCTGCCAAACCATCCAACCGATCGCCATGAAACTTTAGGATGTTGTCCTGTATACTTCCGAGATGGTTTCTGTGAAGTTTGATGCAGATCCGTCCACAGGGTCCCACCCCACGAGCTCCTAAAGATCCCATGTTATTCAAATGGAGAATCTGAATTGTTTACAAAAAACATATGACTGTGTGGTTTAATGTAGTTTCACATGCCATAAGCAGATTGAAGTTCTCACAACAACAGTACTGTATATGTTTTGATTTATTGTAGTTCTACATTTCACCTTGAGAGTGTAGCACACACTACTTTTACTTGATCAGGTGATCTGTATTTGGTGTTAACCTTTTTTCCTCGGTAATTAAAACATGTGGTGAAACGTAAAAATAAAAAATAAATAATTATTTGTTTTGCAGTTTACTTTTTATGACATGCCTCCTGAAAAATCTAATATTGGTAGAAGAAGCAAAAATGCTCGAATTCTTTCAGCTATTAGGTTCTAAATCAAACTCAATATTATGACCGGCAAAGCGGGCGGGTACAGCTAGTAAATATATAGAGCCTCATAAAGTCTTTCATAGTTAGGCTAAGGGTGTGTGTTTGATAGAACATGCTTACTACATCGTTCACACTAGACAACACCCCACTGTCAACAGTGTCATATTTTACACAAGTTCAGTTGTAATAGGTCTTCATATTGTGCAAATAAATGAATCCTGTGGCTTGTTACTGTTTAATTTAATTCATCTGTGAGGGTGACAGAGCGATGTATAATATCGTGTGGTCGTAAAGAGACTTTGTGGTTAGAAAGTATTCCCTTAACTGCCCATTGGGGGTTATGGGGGTCGTCTTCGCCTGAATATCACTTCTGTCTTCGTCCATTCCAATTCATACACCATAGACAAATAATAAGAATCGAGAGGTATTATTGTACTTACACATTATCGTTGTCATTAACAAGTTTTTTTTACCTCTAGACAACATAGTTTTCATTAACTTATAGTAATTTGTTATGAGGAAAGTATTACTATTTATAAAATAAGATTTCAAAGTTTATATAAAATGTTAAACAAAATTTATTTTCATATATTCAGTCCTTTTAATATCGACACGTCATCCGATTAATGGTTCCCATCGACGTGGACACTACTAGAAAAGTCTGGAGAATCCATGTTAGGTCGTAGAAAAGGTTCAGATGTTGTATGGGGAAGAGAATTGAGTGTCGTCAGCTGAAAATCACTCACCTTTTAAAACATCTGTAACAAATAACACTATTAAAAAATGTCTATCTTATTTGTGGTGAATACCAATTATTTACGCTAAGAACGTCCATTTATGTATATTGTGTCCTGTATAAAAGGCTTTATTTGAATTTTTTTCATTCTTAATAAAATAAAATATTTGTATGTCGGTTTGGATCCCCTTTATAGGAGACTGGAAATCACAACTTCTTGCCTATACATAACATAAAATGACTGTACAGGGTAGAGTAGACTTATTTTTTATAATTGTAACTACATTTAGATCATTGATAAGTGCAGACTAAGGACTTTATTCAAATCTTAGGCATTTTACTACTAAACGAATCAATACAATCGATGATTACTTTTAAATGAAATACAATTGTTGTATGAGGAAGGTGGGACAAGATGGCCAGTTCTGTTTTATAACGAGGAGTTATGTGACGGTTTTATGTATTTAATATAAGGATGTTAATAATCTAAATATATCCCGAATATATGTATTTCGACATTTATAAACGGTAAATTAATCATTGTCGGCACTGGTGGCGCAGTGCTGTAACCCAGCTACTTGCGGACAAAGTGTTTGGGAGATTGTAGGCGATAGGTTGGATGCTCGGTCCTCTTAATACCGACATGGCGTCCGCTCAGTGGTTGCTATCGGCGTGGACATTACTAGAGAAGTCTGGGGTGTCCATGTTGGGTGGTAGTCATTGTGCGTATGTTGTGTGGGGGTGAGGTAACTGAGTATCAGGCTTGTCAATTAGCTGAAAATCAGACCAGCACTACGTATTTCGGATTCCACGTAAAGCTGTAGGTCCCTTAGTTGCCCTGCTTGTTGGGCTATTAATAAATTGCCCTTTCTGAGCAACAGTTGAACTCAGTTAGTAACCAGACTACACTCATCCAAACCCATCCTACACTCATATAACCATTCATATTCGCCTTAAAATACCAACAACGTTGTGTCGGCGTCTCATATGTAAGATTGTAAGATTAAATAATATAAAGAAAATGTAAAAATTACTCACTGTCAAATTTACGACTACCCATTTTAAATGATTTATCTTGTGCTTCTCTTGTACATCGATCGCAGCACAAATCGAAATAGACATGAAGTTCGGTTCAATTCCATTCAATCGAAATCCTGGTTATTTGCTCTACTGGATCCAATGTAGCAATTCTCCTGGGAAATTAAAATGTACAATGTGTTCTCAATCATTATACATTGGCAAGTTGACTAACTACATAGTCATGCTATATGAGCTTAGCTGTAAAAATAAAATGTAGAATGTGTTCTCAATCATTATACATTGGCAAGTTGACTAACTACATAGTCATGCTATATGAGCTTAGCTGTAAAAATAAAATGTAGAATGTGTTCTCAATCATTATACATTGGCAAGTTGACTAACTACATAGTCATGCTATATGAGCTTAGCTGTAAAAATAAAATGTAGAATGTGTTCTCAATCATTATACATTGGCAAGTTGACTAACTACATAGTCATTCTATATGAGCTTAGCTGTAAAAATAAAAATGCAAATGTAAATAGTATATTTTTAATACATACTATCCCTAAACATTTGGTTGTTAAGAATCTAATGCTTTCTAAACCTTAAATTTGTTTAATGTTAATCTGTCACATGTTAACCAAACATTAATTAAATTAAATCAACAAATTTAAACAAAACAACACTAAAAAATATTTTTGTTTAATCTTAAAAACGATTACGTCTCATTTCAGTAAGTAATAGTTTGTTTTAGTAATAATTATCTATAGTATTTTCTTTACGATGGTTAATGTTTAACATTTTTTAGATATGGTTTCTGACATCATTTAGAATATTTAGAAGCTATAGCTTATCATGTAAGGTCTTATTTCTTAAAACATATGTAATATCCATTAATAAGAGTACTATTAAAAAGATGAAAAATACGTTTAAAGTTGTTAGACAAGTTAATTATTTAACATATTATAAATGAGTTACAGACCATTCTTGTGTTACAGCATCTTAAAGCAGTTACAAACAATGCTAAGAAAAATACTCGAAACAATGAGGAATGGTTCTACATATTTAGTCGCTCTTTCACAAGACTTGACAAGTCTTGGCATTTAGACCAAGTTAAGATACCGTTCATTAAATGAGAACATAATTCTAATTACTCTTTATAAATTACAGATAGTAATCTACGACAAATAATTTATAAGTTATTATTAATATCTCAAATTTATTGGGTAGTTAATAAGGAATACGTGTTTCGTTTATTTAAACTTTTAATGGGAATACAGTAAAATTGGAATAAGGAGGTGTTTATCGTTATTAGATTTTTTGATAGTGTACTTAAATTGGGGATAGTTATTTACTGATGTTAATATTAGATAAAATTATAATTTTTTCAATCTGTTGTTATGCCATTTTTTCTTCCATAGTTATTCACTGCCCTTGAATTATTTGGTGTAATAGATGTGATTGTTCTATAAAAACGTATTTATTTTTTTAGAAAGAGAAAGAGAGAAATAGTGTGTGAGAGATAGAAAGAGAGAGGGAGGGAGGGAGAGGGAGAGGGAGAGAGAGAGGGAGAGGGAGAGAGAGAGAAGAGAGAGAGAAAGAGAGAGAGAGAGAGAGAGAGAGAGAGAGAGAGAGAGAGAGAGAGAGAGAGAGAGAGAGAGAGAGAGAGAGAGAGAGAGAGAGAGAGAGAGAGAGAGAGAGAATTACTAATTTAGCAAATATATTTTTAGCACTCTTCACTTCTCCTCTCTTACTTAATTTAATGGAACTCGTCGTCTTAAAGTAGCCTCATAATAAGATTTTATCAAATTGATTAAGTGTTGTAAAATGATATTTCTCTGCATACTCCTTTTTCCCCCTTTAAAACTTCAGATAAAGTGAATCCCGAGTCCCTTATCATTTATTTACTGAAGGAAGAGTGAGTATATCTTGATTCATTTGCTTTAGCCTTTCATTTATCAACTGGTAATTCAAAGATAAAATACTACATGCTACCGTTTATCATGGAAGGTTGTATGGCATTACTGGTTTTGAGGTAAAAGTGTGGACAAGATGTTCAGATTTACTGGCCAGATTTTGGAAAGTTGATTGTATTTGTACTTTTATAAAATATTGACAGACACACCAGCTCAAGTGTCACGATGTTTGTGTTATTTGTCAATTATTATTTAAAAAGTGGCATCTATACAAACAAAGGGTAAAAAATACCATCGCCCCTCCCTCCAGTAAATTATTAACATTTAAATTGTATTTTCTTTTTGGTGTAGTATTTGACTAAAACCTAGACACAATTGTTTAGTAAAGTTAATATTAAAATGGTAATATGATTAAAACTGTTATTTTTGACATTTGGCGTTCATTCGTTCACTTTTGATATATCACAGATTGTATCACAGTTGTAGGGACAGGGGAACAAAGAAAAGCCTTAAACGTATTATTAAGTTTTTATTTGATAAATACCAGATTCAATCAATTTAAAAGGAAGAGTTATATTTAATCCAAAAGGATCATCCAGTGCTCTTCTCTACAATCTGCTTGAGGTCACAAATGCCTTTATTGCAAACAACTGTTTTTCCAATAGATCCAGAAGGCAGTGGACCATGGCTGATGGGCTGTGGACAGCAATCATCTACCGCATGGCACTGAAATAGTTAACTTCAATCATACGTTACCAATAGTTTATTTGTTGTTCACTTGTAGAAGGCTATTGAAGTAACCATAACTCTTAATATCCCATCAATATTAATAAAATTATGTTGAGCCAATATCTTTTACTTGATGTGTACGCTTTTGCTAGAACTTCCAAACTTAGTTAAATTCCCAATCTGTCCAATGAACTTTTAATATAAACTTTTGGTAAATTAATAAAATAAAAAAATAAAAATAATTATTGAATGGTAGGAGAAGTAGTTAAACAAGGTTCGAGTTTAGACACATTGTACATTAAAATAATCAACATTTCTTAAAAAGAAAATTATAAAAAAAATAATTTATTTTTTGTGTAAAAAAAATTACAATTCCTTTTTACAACTCGGAATTACACTGACACATTTATATAGTGGCAGAGCAACTAAAAATAACATAATAAAAACAGAGTCCAGTTCAAAACTTAACTTACTGCCCTCTTGTCGTCTGCTATAAAATATTAATAATAAAAAGTTGGGAAAAAGAACAATTGTTATCTAATAAATTATCACAAAAAAATAAAAATAAACTGAAAACACTGCAATGACTAATGATTTCATAGCAATTATCAATTTTAAAACAGATACTATTTTGAAATACACTTTATACTAAAATATTGTTTAAAAATGTAAGATCTTCATTTAAAAATAACCAATCATTTACCTAAAAATGAACACTATTATGGAAGTATATAGCTTTAGTTCTTGGTGGCGATTTGTTGAAATCTATTAGTTTTTAGCTACTAAATTGTATTAATTTATATTACAATACGCAATCATTTAGGCAAAACTAGGAAGTTTTATTTTACGCTGTTATTATAATTGTTGGTGTGTAAATTTACAAACAGTAGTTTCTACTTTACTGTCTAGTAACCTGCTTGTTGTTATAGTATTTCCAACGCAAATTAATTTATTAACAAAGAAAGTAAACATCATTTTATGACATATTGTACACAAAAAATTAAATTCAACTTCCAATTTCTTCGCTATATGAACACGATATTCATTAATTTAGAGCATTTGGATTTGTTAATAAATAATATTTTTATGAAATCTGAAACATTAGTTTAATATTTCTACGTAAATAGCTTATAGAGACTGTTACACACTATATAAATCCTCACTATCATGTTAAGCCATCGGCAGATTAGTTGACATACGTAAAAATTACGTATGTTAACTATGGCCTGAATTGGTCTGGTATTGTTTTTGTACTATGCAAACTAGGAAGGACATTTCTTTAATGTATTCAAATCGAAAACTGCTGTCCATATGAATTATTTCTGTAAACTGTTAAAAGCCATATATTAATAGTGAGCTTCTGACATAATTTAGAATACTTACAAATAACTAATTGTCATACAAGGCATTGTCTATTAATAAATATGTGATATACAACAACAATAGTAGTAATAAAATAGTAAAAAATACGTCTAATAAAATTATATAAGTTAATTATTGGCCATATTATAAATTACTTACTGGTTGTCCTTTTTTCTGACAACATGTTACAACAGTAACAAACAACGCTACCAACATAAATAATCGAAACAACGAAGTATGGCTCGACATCTTTAGTCGCTCTTTCACAACACTTGACAAGTCTTGATATTTAAAACACGCAAAGATTTGGTTCATTAATTTAGAACAGTTTGTTTATTTATTTTATGTTTTATTAAATTACTTATTTAATTTAAAATGAAAACAGTTGTTCAGGTATCATTTATTTTATATGATTTATTGCATCATATAGTGAACTATTCGAGAAAGTTAATTAACAAAAGTTGGAAGATATCACTGATAGACATGGTAATTAATAAAACAATTAATTTTCATTTATATAAGTTGTTATAGGAATGAAATAAATTTGGCAAAAAGGAGTATTTTAGATTACTTAGGTGGATTAATATACAGGATGTCTTTTTAAATAGACCACCATTGTGATTTTGGAAAAAAAGACAAAAAACGTAAAATGTAGAACCTTACCTGGTTTTAATGGAGAATTAAGAATACACAAGTCAAATTGGTAAAAAACTACCACCATTTTACAGTAAAGTGGAAAATTTTGTTTATAGAACACCATATATTTTATGATTGGTTTTAGTAGTTTTAAGACCTTTATATTCTTGGTATTTCTTTCGATATTTTGCCTATAAACGTATATATGAGAGCTCAAAATGTTCATGAGTTTTTTTATTCCTTATGGAGCTTACCATTGAGATAAAAATTTAATTTTAAATATTAATAAAAAAATAAATGATCTGATATACAAACATTACTAGATAAATTTCAGAGGTGTATGTCTAGCTATTTTCTTTTCATGATTTAACAGAATAGTGTATGTAGTGTAGTAATATTTAGTCATTTAAATAAATACTTTACTATTTGGTCACAGATAAATTGATGTTGGCAGCACTGTTACCATTATCAGCTTTTTAAGTCAACCTCTAATACAGGTCGACATATGTATTAAAAATATATAATAAAATTAAATAATATAATATGTAACTAATGTTAAGTAAATCATATAATAAGTAGGAATAATTTAATAAAAAATAAATTAGTAAACAATTTTTATTAATATTTAAACATAATTTTATTGTTACAGATATTTCAAAGCCGACACTAGTGGTGCAGTGCTCTAATACGTTACTTGCGGACAAAGTGTAGAGGAGATTGTAGACGATAGGTTCTATGCTCGGTCCTCTTAATACCGATACGGCGTGTGCTCAATGGTTGCCATCTATGTGGACACTACTAGAGAGGTTTGGAGTGTCCATATTGGATGGTAGTTAAGGTTCACATTTTGTGTAGGGAAGAGAACTGAGTGTTAGACTTGTCAGTTAGGTGAAAATAAAACCAACACTACGTGGTTCAGATTCCAGATAAAACTGTAGGTCTCTTAGTCATCCTGGCTATTGGGTATTACTGAATAGCTCTTTCTGAAGAAAAGTCGACCTTCATCAGTAACAATGACTACACTCGTTCATCTTCATCCATCACATTCATTCGCCACTCATAATATTACGCCATATTTTGAAGTTCGGTGTTTTAATAAATGAATAATTAAAAATAATAATTAAAGTTATGTATGATGAAATATAAATTTGTTAGTAATAATTATTATATTTTCCTAATTTTCAAAAAATAAACGAGTAACACGAATAACTTATGATATAAATCCAAACTAATGTCGTTTATTTGAACCATATCTTTTACGGTCTAAGACGAGTTTCATTATTTTTCTCTTCATTTTATTGAATTTTTCTAAAACTAATTACCTTTTTTGGCACTAAAAAAACTAACTGATTTAAAGAAATATATTTTCATTTTATTTCAGTACATATATAAAATTAAATTTTAATTGGTCTTACCGCTTGGTTCAGACCTAATGTCAGGCAAATCTAAACACATATCATTAACGTTTGCTCACAGACAAACCAAGATCTCTTAAGCAGCTCTCGTGGTGTTGTGGCTTCCCTTTCAGATGGCTTTATGCCATTCCCTCATGCATCCCTGTGTACCATAAACTATGCACCATGCTGTAGAGGCAAACATGCTGTATATATCATAAGCCATATAACCGTTGCAAATCGTGAATCGGTCAGTTAAACATTTCATCGATCTAAATGTTAAATTATTAAGATTCTAAAACGCAAATTTTTCCCAGATACTAATAAAAATTTTCTCGTTAGTTAATTATGTATCGATTATTTAAATTCGAATGTATTGGATTAAAAGTTCACCATGAAAACTCTATAAACGAATGGTTATTAATCCTAGTTTAATTATGTCAGTTAATGGACGTTTTATTTGTTTACAATTTCGATTCCTTTACTTTAGATATCAACGTAAAGTAGTTACAATCCATAGTTTTCTGAGGTTAGAATCTTATGATTTAGAAGTACCTCACCCTAAATAACAAACTTAACCTAACTTACATCAAGGCTAGAAGAGTATGCATCTGGCTGTTTTCGTGGTTTAGTAAGTTAGCCCGTGACCCAGAGCATCTTGCCACCTGGTTGTTGCAGTTATTTCTGCATTCGTATATTTATTAGTTATTTTAAGCAAAGCGCGCGCTTTGAACTGACGTCATCGACACTCCACTTTATTGCAACGCACTTCGAGTTACTAGAGAAGATCACAGTCGAGCGCACTTTTGACAGATATTTACCATTTAATGCTATGTAGACTACCTTTATACGTTGGATCTTGTAATATTAAAAACAAGACAAAAATAATATTATTATTTATGTGCTGATATAATAAATACCTATAATAATCTATTATTCATATTTGGTTTATTAAGAACAAATACGCCTACCTTTACGTAACGGCGAGTTTCGTTCTGGTGATATCCCATTATCACTACGTAATCACATGGTGATAAGTAATCGTTTACTAAAGACAACAGTTGGTCAAAAGAAGTACACATGAACGGAAGAAGTTAAAACATGTTGGGTACAGAGTCAGAAACGTGTGCCCATCGTTGCTCTGCCACCAATCACCAGGGTGCAACCACCATCTTCTTTGCCGTCTTCGCCTTTCTCTGCGTCTACGATGTAATATTCAAACATAAATGAACTCCTTTAACTCCAACAGCCTAGTACTGCTGTGAACTATGCTGCTAATGACGGTGTCAACCGCTCTCATGTAGGCGTCTACCGATGTAGCGTCTCACGAAAATGTGAGTTAGGGCAAGACATTTTGACCGTGAATGCATAATGATATTTTAACATAACCTAACCTAACTCAGCTTAAACAAACCAGCATTATTACAATTTTTAATAGTACACTATAACATGAATAAATGATTGTTATATTCGTGTTTAGAAGATACAGCTACAAGATAATATTAGTGTTATACACATACAACTTTTTTTATTGTTCATACAAAAATTGTATTTCTGCTAAACATTTCTATGGATTTTGTAATCGAGGGGTGGGTTTTAACTTGTTAAAATAAACTGGTAAGATCTCTATATTCCATATTTACCGAAATTACTTATAAAATGTTTCTATTAATCAAATTACAAATATGGAGATTTACAAATAAGTATATCAAAGTGCTACAGAAACTCTTACACTCAACAAAAAGAGAAAGCTACTATACTCTACTTAAAAAATGATTAAATGAAATTGACTACAAATAAAAAATGTTTTTCAACAATCTAAAAGATCTCAGATTCTATAAGGTAAAAAAATGAAAGATTCTATTCATACATAGTTAGATAATAGATTTATGGAAGCAATCTTTGATTTCTATTAAAAAAACAAACACAAAAGGCAGTTCAAGAATGTTAAATAAAACGTCCATAATCACACATTACCGAAATAATTATTGGAGAGTGAAATAGCATTATAAACAAACTGAATAACCAAAATGTGGGGTTTAAAGAAAAAGCTAAACTCGAAAACTTGAAGAAAAATTTTCGAAGAAAGAAAGATCAGAAAAGATATTAGAGGAAACGTAAAGAGGTAAGAAGTTAATACACACAAAAGAATAATTCATTAATTTATGGGGTCAGTGGGTTAGTAAAAAAAATTTATAGACAATGCACTGTTTCACATTATTACTTACTAACGAAACTAAAACTATGGGAATCTATGTATTTTCGTTGCATTGATAGGAGTTGAAACATTTATTTTATGAACCATAAGAATTACTATATTTGATTTATGGCTGAGAACGTTCAGTGGACTCTTATATTGTTATCATTACAAATCTCATATTGACTAATGTTCAAGAAGACCCCCGCAACTAATGGGGGGTGGTATTGAATAATTCAAACTCGAATTATATTAAGTTGGGTTAAGCTCCTCCCGTTACAGTACTCCCAACCCCCAAAGGAAAGCGTAATTAAACTTCATCTGAATATGTTAAGTGTGTAAATTTTGTATTATTTTATATTTTTACGATATAAAACCACTCAAATTAGGAAGATCAATTTTTTAACATACATCTTATTAGTTGTCTGCAATTCACAATATCTCTATTTTTGTCAAAGTTAAAGTAAAATGATGCCTTATTTTGCAGGTAAGAAGCCTTCTCTAACATTTAACCTGGGAACCAATGGCTTAAAAGTGACTTCCAACCACCACCAGTGATAGGGCAGGTGGGCTACGTGCAAGGACGGGATCCCGTCACCCATCCAAAGAACAGCCACGATTTACACTTACGATATCGTTGGAAACCTCCGGTCAAGGCCACTGTCATGTTTGTAGTAGAACTCGTGTATTAAATGACTCATTTATTTATTTAATTATTTGTGCTGTTTTACTGAAAACGATATTCGCATGACTAAAAAGAAGAAAAAGTTATAGTTCGCATTATTTAACCAGGTGAAGTTAGGGCTAAGCCTCTCTAACACTTCACCTGAAGACCAATGGCTTAAGGGTGACTTCCGAACCACCACCAATGACCGGGCCAGTTGGGCTGTGTGCAAGGACGGGATCGCTCTGACGGTCACTCATCCAAGGGACATCCACGCTCGATGTAGCTTGACTGCCTTATCTTGTTATAAACCTTCGGTCAAGGTCACTGGCAATTAATAACTGTATTGTTTACAAGCATTTTTTAACCAAAACCAGCCAATAACTATTAAAACCCAGCTTAGGCATTTACTGTACAAAAGACAAATCATTGAGAAAATATAATATTCAATACTTTTGTAAACTGTAACTTAAAATATTTTTAAATAGTTCGAAGTGTTAATACAATTTATTAGGTTTCTCTAGATGTACAGAATCAGCATTCTAGTTTAAGGAGAATAGTAATAAATACATGATTAAAGACAGTAGTTGAATTTTTAATCAATAATTTAATCAGCTAGTTTAGACTAAAGTCAGGAAATATTTCGAGTAGAGCATAGATTAATGATTGGTTGGTTACCAATCACACATGTCGGTAATTTAATTACATTTATATATTAATTTGCTCTATCTATTGTTCCAGGCAAACAGTTTAAATTAATTAAATATCTAATGAAATATATTCACTATATTTTACCAACGTATTAAAAAATATAAGTTTGCTACGATTATTATTATTATTATTTACTAATACATTGATCGTAGAGATAAGGGAGAATCTGAGTGGCCAGTGAGAGTGATGAGTGTAGATGAACGAGTGTAGTCACTGCTACTCACTAAGGTGGAATGTTATTTATAAAGAGCTATTTAATAGTAGTCAAATGGACAGGGAAACTCAGAGACCTACGACTTTACATGGAATCCAAACCACGTAGTATTGTCAGCTAACTGGCAAGCCTGATACAAAGTTCTCTCTCCTACACAACATACGGACTCTGATTACTACACAACTCCAGTAATGTCCACGTTGAGGCAATCATTTAGCGGGGGTTGTGTCAGTATTAGGAAGACCAAATCTATAACTTACAACCTACACAATACCTTGTCCACATGTAGCCTGGTTACATAGTGGAAGGGTATCTAAATGTTTTCTTCAGTTAACAGATTGAACATTTTAATTTGTACTCTTCTAGGTCGTGAAAGCTAATCCATTTTCACGAAATTATAGTTAATCTATTAAATAAAACTTCAAACTATACTTCAAATTTTAATACAAAATCACTGTCGGTAATAAACAAAAAAGTTTGAGTGTTTCAATAGCGAATGACTAGTTAATGAATGAAATTTATTTAAAAATTTTCTTTGTCACCTATTTCCCTAAAAGGAGCCTTTCATTAAAAACTTACATTCCAATACAAAGAACATAGATCACTTAAATTACAGTTTTCGGCAATTGGATCTAGTAGTATATTTACTCACTTGAGTACAATTTATTGCTCCAATGTAAGTTAAACTTTTAATAGTGGGAGAAATCTTATTTATGCACTTGCCACCGTTCTATAGAGTATGAAATTCTAAATCAACCCTAAAAGTGAGTAATGTAATATACAAACCAAATTACTACAAAACATTCTTTGCTTTAATAATATAATTCTAACTATCAATACAAAAGAACTGTTTGTTTGTATGTGTGTCAGGTATGTTATGTGAACTAAGAAAGTTTGACCGTGTTTCCGAGGTGCGACGATCGCTGGGTTTGCTGACTGCGACTGATACCTGAACCCTGCGCTCCTCATGCCTAGTTAACAGAATCCTTACCAATGGCAGGCCGGGATATCCGAGTACTAGACAGGATCAACTTTTGGAGATGCCTCGCGTTCACCATGAATTTGAAAGAAAACGATTTGCGTACTTTGCTCGTAAATTATTTAATGAACTGTCCTTCAACGTACAGGCCTGGGTGTATCTGAAAAGACATATATAAAAAAAATTATATAAGTATTTAATGTATAATACATGCTGATATAGTCATATATAAATATACGGAATACCCAACTTTATGTTTTAATTATGAAAACCTAAAATAAGCTTTTCATTTTTAAAA
This sequence comes from Stictocephala bisonia, assembly GCA_035578905.1. Lineage (NCBI taxonomy): Eukaryota > Metazoa > Arthropoda > Insecta > Hemiptera > Membracidae > Stictocephala > Stictocephala bisonia. The sequence goes on along the minus strand of JAQJVL010000411.1, from coordinate 205,925 downwards.
TAATTGTAAAAAGACTTGAGTCGTTTTGTAAATCAGCATTGCTTGTTGACAATTGTTCCAAAATAAAGAGCTTATTAATTTATTTATACCAAGTTTAACCCAATTTTAAAATGTAATAAACTTAATATAGGAGGGAAATGGAGGGAACACGTTAACTGGACTGACCAACTTAGAGTAGACAAGATTTATACATTTACATCTTGTCAAAAGGATTGCTAATTTCACGTATTGGCTCTATACAACAGTTTGTTATTAAAAAATCATGAAATTTTCTATCTTAACACTTTTGGTATTCATTTGGTTTCAATGCTTTCCTACCCTTTAAAAACAAATATTACAGCATTCAGATACGCTATAAGCGTGAGATAGGAAGTGCAGTGTGGCATGTGGTGGCATTGGAGGGAGGCGAAAGTGATGAAACAAACTCCAGAGTAAAACATAAAATATTTTGGGTTTTTCCCACGTTAAAATGAAGATTGTCTAATGAATGATTTGCTTAATCAACAAAATCCAACCTGAATCAATTCTACTCAGTAATTATTTGAACTTAAAATATCTATGAGAACTCAAAGTTGTAAATAAGAGAAGTATAATTAAAACTGTACAAAAACTAATTATTTGCCATTAGTCATAAATAAGTTATGTTTTTTTTACATTACGATTACGGGATAAAATAAAGTATCTATTTTCGAATATCTTTATCAGGAAACTGGCAATCACGTGATTCTCAATGCGTGAATGTTAAGTATTATATCTACGTACATCTATTACGCAAATAAATCTTAAGTACTTGTTGTTTATCTACCTGCAATAAATGTCATGTTAAACTGGTGTAAGGGATTTCATAAAAGAGTGATCTACCTACAACCCTTTATTTGTTAAGTTGCCTGTTGTAACTTCAGTTAACTAACTATTGATTCAACAAAGTGAGTGTGAATAAATCACGTTAAGAGATATTCAACTATAGTTTAGATAGTAGTCGATAATCAAACTGTAGTACGAGGTATAGCTGCCAATTATAACTAGTGTTAACTAACTATTGATTCAACAAAGTGAGTGTGGATAAATCGCGTTACGAGATATTCAACTATAGTTTAGATAGTAGTCGATTATCAAACTGTAGTTCATGGTGTAGTTGCCAATTATAACTATAGTTAACTAACTATTGATTCAACAAAGTGAGTGTTAATAAATCACGTTACGAGATATTCAACTATAGTGTAGATAGTAGTCGATTATCAAACTGTAGTACGAGGTATAGTTGCCAATTATAATGGGAGTTAACTAACCATTGATTCAACAAAGTGAGTGTGAAAAAATCACGTTACGAGATATTCAACTATAGTGTAGAAAGTAGTCGATTATCAAACTGTATTACGAGGTGTAGCTGCCAATTATAACTAGTGTTAACTAACTATTGATTCAACAAAGTGAGTGTGAAAAAATCACGTTACGAGATATTCAACTATAGTGTAGATAGTAGCCGATTATCAAACTGTAGTACGAGGTATAGTTGCCAATTATAATGGGAGTTAACTAACCATTGATTCAACAAAGTGAGTGTGAAAAAATCACGTTACGAGATATTCAACTATAGTGTAGATAGTAGTCCATTATCAAACTGTAGTATGAGGTGTAGTTGCCAATTATAATGGGAGTTAACTAACCATTGATTCAACAAAGTGAGTGTGAAAAAATCACGTTACGAGATATTCAACTATTGTGTAGATAGTAGTCGATTATCAAACTGTAGTACGAGGTGTAGCTGCCAATTATAACTAGTGTTAACTAACTATTGATTCAACAAAGTGAGTGTGAAAAAATCACGTTACGAGATATTCAACTATAGTGTAGATAGTAGTCGATTATCAAACTGTAGTATGAGGTGTAGTTGCCAATTATAATGGGAGTTAACTAACCATTGATTCAACAAAGTGAGTGTGAAAAAATCACGTTACGAGATATTCAACTATAGTGTAGATAGTAGTCGATTATCAAACTGTAGTACGAGGTGTAGCTGCCAATTATAACTAGTGTTAACTAACCATTGATTCAACAAAGTGAGTGTGAAAAAATCACGTTACGAGATATTCAACTATAGTGTAGATAGTAGTCGATTATCAAACTGTAGTACGAGGTGTAGCTGCCAATTATAACTAGTGTTAACTAACTATTGGTTCAACAAAGTGAGTGTGAAAAAATCACGTTACGAGATATTCAACTATAGTGCAGATAGTAGTCGATTATCAAACTGTAGTACGAGGTGTAGCTGCCAATTATAACTAGTGTTAACTAACTATTGATTCAACAAAGTGAGTGTGAAAAAATCACGTTACGAGATATTCAACTATAGTGTAGATAGTAGTCGATTATCAAACTGTAGTACGAGGTATAGTTGCCAATTATAACTAGAGTTAACTAACTATTGGTTCAACAAAGTGAGTGTGAAAAAATCACGTTACGAGATATTCAACTATAGTGTAGATAGTAGTCGATTATCAAACTGTAGTACGAGGTATAGTTGCCAATTATAATGGGAGTTAACTAACCATTGATTCAACAAAGTGAGTGTGAAAAAATCACGTTACGAGATATTCAACTATAGTGTAGATAGTAGTCGATTATCAAACTGTATTACGAGGTGTAGCTGCCAATTATAACTAGTGTTAACTAACTATTGATTCAAAAAGGTGAGTGTGAAAAAATCACATTACGAGATATTCAACTATAGTGTAGATAGTAGTCGATTATCAAACTGTAGTACGAGGTATAGTTGCCAATTATAACTAGTGTTAACTAACTATTGATTCAACAAAGTGAGTGTGAAAAAATCACATTACGAGATATTCAACTATAGTGTAGATAGTAGTCGATTATCAAACTGTATTACGAGGTGTAGCTGCCAATTATAACTAGTGTTAACTAACTATTGATTCAACAAAGTGAGTTTGAAAAAATCACGTTACGAGATATTCAACTATAGTGTAGATAGTAGTCGATTTTCAAACTGTAGTACGAGGTGTAGTTGCCAATTATAATGGGAGTTAACTAACTATTGATTCAACAAAGTGAGTGTGAAAAAATCACGTTACGAGATATTCAACTATAGTGTAGATAGTAGTCGATTATCAAACTGTAGTACGAGGTATAGTTGCCAATTATAACTAGAGTTAACTAACTATTGGTTCAACAAAGTGAGTGTGAAAAAATCACGTTACGAGATATTCAACTATAGTGTAGATAGTAGTCGATTATCAAACTGTATTACGAGGTGTAGCTGCCAATTATAACTAGTGTTAACTAACTATTGATTCAACAAGGTGAGTGTGAAAAAATCACATTACGAGATATTCAACTATAGTGTAGATAGTAGTCGATTATCAAACTGTAGTACGAGGTATAGTTGCCAATTATAACTAGTGTTAACTAACTATTGATTCAACAAAGTGAGTGTGAAAAAATCACATTACGAGATATTCAACTATAGTGTAGATAGTAGTCGATTATCAAACTGTATTACGAGGTGTAGCTGCCAATTATAACTAGTGTTAACTAACTATTGATTCAACAAAGTGAGTTTGAAAAAATCACGTTACGAGATATTCAACTATAGTGTAGATAGTAGTCGATTATCAAACTGTAGTACGAGGTGTAGTTGCCAATTATAATGGGAGTTAACTAACTATTGATTCAACAAAGTGAGTGTGAAAAAATCACGTTACGAGATATTCAACTATAGTGTAGATAGTAGTCGATTATCAAACTGTAGTACGAGGTATAGTGGCCAATTATAACTAGAGTTAACTAACTATTGGTTCAACAAAGTGAGTTTGAAAAATCACGTTACGAGATATTCAACTATAGTGTAGATAGTAGTCGATTATCAAACTGTAGTACGAGGTATAGTTGCCAATTATAATGGGAGTTAACTAACCATTGATTCAACAAAGTGAGTGTGAAAAAATCACGTTACGAGATATTCAACTATAGTGTAGATAGTAGTCGATTATCAAACTGTAGTATGAGGTGTAGTTGCCAAATATAACTAGAGTTAACTAACTATTGATTCAACAAAGTGAGTGTGAAAAAATCACGTTACGAGACATTCAACTATAGTGTAGATAGTAGTCGATTATCAAACTGTATTACGAGGTGTAGCTGCCAATTATAATGGGAGTTAACTAACCATTGATTCAACAAAGTGAGTGTGAAAAAATCACATTACGAGATATTCAACTATAGTGTAGATAGTAGTCGATTATCAAACTGTAGTACGAGGTATAGTTGCCAATTATAACTAGTGTTAACTAACTATTGATTCAACAAAGTGAGTGTGAAAAAATCACATTACGAGATATTCAACTATTGTGTAGATAGTAGTCGATTATCAAACTGTAGTATGAGGTGTGGTTGCCAATTATAACTAAAGTTAACTAACTATTGATTCAACAAAGTTAGTGTGAAAAAATCACGTTACGAGATATTCAACTATAGTTTAGATAGTAGTCGAATATCAAACTGTAGTACGAGGTGTAGTTACCAATTATAACTAGAGTTAACTAACTATTGATTCAACAAAGTGAGTTTGAATAAATCACGTTACGAGATATTCAACTATAGTTTAGATAGTAGTCGATTATCAAACTGTAGTACGAGGTGTAGTTGCCAATTATAACTAGAGTTAACTAAATATTGATTCAACAAAGTGAGTTTGAATAAATCACGTTACGAGATATTTAACTATAGTTTAGATAGTAGTCGATTATCAAACTGTAGTACGAGGTGTAGTTGCCAATTATAACTAGAGTTAACTAACTATTGATTCAACAAAGTGAGTATGAATAAATCACGTTACGAGATATTCAACTATAGTGTAGATAGTATTCGATTATCAAACTGTAGTATGAGGTGTAGTTGCCAATTATAACTAGAGTTAACTAACTATTGATTCAACAAAGTGAGTGTGAATAATTCAACTATAGTTTAGATAGTAGTTGATTATCAAACTGTAGTACGAGGTGTTGCTGCCAATTATAACTAGTGTTAACTAACTATTGATTCAACAAAGTGAGTATGAATAAATCACGTTACGAGATATTCAACTATAGTGTAGATAGTAGTCGATTATCAAACTGTAGTACGAGGTATAGTTGCCAATTATAATGGGAGTTAACTAACCATTGATTCAACAAAGTGAGTGTGAAAAAATAACGTTACGAGATATTCAACTATAGTGTAGATAGTAGTCGATTATCAAACTGTAGTACGAGGTGTAGCTGCCAATTATAACTAGTGTTAACTAACTATTGATTCAACAAAGTGAGTGTGAAAAAATCACGTTACGAGATATTTAACTATAGTGTAGATATAGTGTAGATAGTAGTCGATTACCAAACTGTAGTACGAGGTGTAGTTGCCAATTATAACTAGAGGTAACTAACTATTGGTTCAACAAAGTGAGTGTGAAAAAATAACGTTACGAGATATTCAACTATAGTGTAGATAGTAGTCGATTATCAAACTGTAGTACGAGGTGTAGTTGCCAATTATAATGGGAGTTAACTAACCATTGATTCAACAAAGTGAGTTTGAAAAAATCACGTTACGAGATATTCAACTATAGTGTAGATAGTAGTCGATTATCAAACTGTAGTACGAGGTGTAGCTGCCAATTATAACTAGTGTTAACTAACTATTGATTCAACAAAGTGAGTGTGAAAAAATCACGTTACGAGATATTCAACTATAGTGTAGATAGTAGTCGATTATCAAACTGTAGTACGAGGTGTAGTTGCCAATTATAACTAGAGGTAACTAACTATTGGTTCAACAAAGTGAGTGTGAAAAAATCACGTTACGAGATATTCAACTATAGTGTAGATAGTAGTCGATTATCAAACTGTAGTACGAGGTATAGTTGCCAATTATAATGGGAGTTAACTAACCATTGATTCAACAAAGTGAGTGTGAAAAAATAACGTTACGAGATATTCAACTATAGTGTAGATAGTAGTTGATTATCAAACTGTAGTACGAGGTATAGTTGCCAATTATAATGGGCGTTAACTAACCATTGATTCAACAAAGTGAGTGTGAAAAAATCACGTTACGAGATATTCAACTATAGTGTAGATAGTAGTCGATTATCAAACTGTAGTACGAGGTGTAGCTGCCAATTATAACTAGTGTTAACTAACTATTGATTCAACAAAGTGAGTGTGAAAAAATCACGTTACGAGATATTTAACTATAGTGTAGATATAGTGTAGATAGTAGTCGATTACCAAACTGTAGTACGAGGTGTAGTTGCCAATTATAACTAGAGGTAACTAACTATTGGTTCAACAAAGTGAGTGTGAAAAAATAACGTTACGAGATATTCAACTATAGTGTAGATAGTAGTCGATTATCAAACTGTAGTACGAGGTGTAGTTGCCAATTATAATGGGAGTTAACTAACCATTGATTCAACAAAGTGAGTTTGAAAAAATCACGTTACGAGATATTCAACTATAGTGTAGATAGTAGTCGATTATCAAACTGTAGTACGAGGTGTAGCTGCCAATTATAACTAGTGTTAACTAACTATTGATTCAACAAAGTGAGTGTGAAAAAATCACGTTACGAGATATTTAACTATAGTGTAGATAGTAGTCGATTATCAAACTGTAGTACGAGGTGTAGTTGCCAATTATAACTAGAGGTAACTAACTATTGGTTCAACAAAGTGAGTGTGAAAAAATCACGTTACGAGATATTCAACTATAGTGTAGATAGTAGTCGATTATCAAACTGTAGTACGAGGTGTAGTTGCCAACTATAACTAGAGGTAACTAACTATTGGTTCAACAAAGTGAGTGTGAAAAAATCACATTACGAGATATTCAACTATAGTGTAGATAGTAGTCGATTATCAAACTGTAGCACGAGGTGTAGTTGCCAATTATAACTAGAAGTAACTAACTATTGGTTCAACAAAGTGAGTGTGAAAAAATCACGTTACGAGATATTCAACTATTGTGTAGATAGTAGTCGATTATCAAACTGTAGTACGAGGTGTAGCTGCCAATTATAACTAGTGTTAACTAACTATTGATTCAACAAAGTGAGTGTGAAAAAATCACGTTACGAGATATTCAACTATAGTGTAGATAGTAGTCGATTATCAAACTGTAGTATGAGGTGTAGTTGCCAATTATAACTAGAGTTAACTAACTATTGATTCAACAAAGTGAGTGTGAATAAATCACGTTACGAGATATTCAACTATTGTGTAGATAGTAGTCGATTATCAAACTGTAGTATGAGGTGTGGTTGCCAATTATAACTAAAGTTAACTAACTATTGATTCAACAAAGTTAGTGTGAAAAAATCACGTTACGAGATATTCAACTATAGTTTAGATAGTAGTCGAATATCAAACTGTAGTACGAGGTGTAGTTACCAATTATAACTAGAGTTAACTAACTATTGATTCAACAAAGTGAGTTTGAATAAATCACGTTACGAGATATTCAACTATAGTTTAGATAGTAGTCGATTATCAAACTGTAGTACGAGGTGTAGTTGCCAATTATAACTAGAGTTAACTAAATATTGATTCAACAAAGTGAGTTTGAATAAATCACGTTACGAGATATTTAACTATAGTTTAGATAGTAGTCGATTATCAAACTGTAGTACGAGGTGTAGTTGCCAATTATAACTAGAGTTAACTAACTATTGATTCAACAAAGTGAGTATGAATAAATCACGTTACGAGATATTCAACTATAGTGTAGATAGTATTCGATTATCAAACTGTAGTATGAGGTGTAGTTGCCAATTATAACTAGAGTTAACTAACTATTGATTCAACAAAGTGAGTGTGAATAATTCAACTATAGTTTAGATAGTAGTTGATTATCAAACTGTAGTACGAGGTGTTGCTGCCAATTATAACTAGTGTTAACTAACTATTGATTCAACAAAGTGAGTGTGAATAAATCACGTTAAGAGATATTTAACTATAGTTTAGATAGTAGTCGATTATCAAACTGTAGTACGAGGTGAGGTGCCAATTATAACTATTGTTAACTAACTATTGATTCAACAAAGTGAGTGTGAATAGTTCAACTATAGTTTAGATAGTAGTTGATTATCAAACTGTAGTACGAGGTGTAGCTGCCAATTATAACTAGTGTTAACTAACTATTGATTCAACAAAGTTAGTGTGAATAAATCACGTTACGAGATATTCAACTATAGTTTAGATAGTATTCGATTATTAAACTGTAGTATGATGTGTAGTTGCCAATTATAATTAGAGTTAACTAACTATTGATTCAACAAAGTGAGTGTGAATAAATCACGTTACTAGAGAGGTATTCAAGTGTATTTTAAATATTAGTTAATCAAACTGTAGTTGGAGCTGAAGTTGCCACATATAAAAACAGTTTGTTATGTAAATATTCATTTAAGAATTAGCTAAATGTATAAGTAACGGTTGGATTTAAATAAAACCATTTTAAAAATGTCTTCCCTGGGATAATGCAATACTTCCCAAAGTTTAACAACGATTGGATGAACTGTTTATGAATTCATACACAAATCATTATCAAAATTTATAAAGAAAGGAAATAACATTTTTATAAGTTAATTAGGTAATTTAAGATTACGATAAACACGTTACATAAATTGGTACGAAAAGAGGTGACCAATTGATCTGATTTAGATGACCAAAACAACTAAACATTGAAATCCAACGGGTTTAACTGTTTGTAAACTGACAATAAAGTCTAACGTTAAAGAGGTATTTAATAAGTCTAGATTATGTTTAGGTAAATAAAGACTGATTTCACTATAACATTTTATTCCGAATAAGCGGCACCGGTTGTATGGTAGAATCGATCAATCGTATTTTGCCTGAAGTGAAACTATTACAAATGAGATGTCTCCGAAGACTTGTCATTGTTAAAACTACAACACAACTCAAGCTACCAACTTTATAACAATGCCGTTTGTCGAAACTTGTGACACCCTTAGTTCGACGTCACCTCTTATCCCAAGTACTCCGACACACCCGGGAAACGGAATCATTTTGAGCTATAAAACAAATATTGTCTGTGTTTGTCATGGAAATTTAACTTATACTTTGAAAATCTTATTATTATTACCAATTAATATAGTATAAATATCAATAATAAATAAAATTCAACACGCTATGTTTGACAGAATTGTTGATCTTTTAATTAAATATTAAAAAGAACATATATTTAAGAAGCAGTAATAACTCAAAATATTTCAAATCCTTTCTGTTTGTAAACCAAAATTAAAAAAGAAAACCTAAAAATTATAAGATATATGAATTAAGGTTGCAAAAAGGTAGCACAAAAATAACCTACAAATCTTTTAAACTGACAAATAATCAAATTTTTATAAAATAAGAAAACAAATTTAAACTTTCTCCATAAATTTGTGATAAATATTATCTATTTCCTTATATGTTTTCGGTTTTATGTTTTATTTATTTGGATACTTTGAAAATATTAAAAAGTTTATGAAGTCACCAAGAAGATGAATTAATGTTCCGAAACATGAAATTCAAAGGGTAACCCAGCAATAACATTAATTTATTATGTATTATTATAGCATCCACAATATTAAAAGGTTATACAAATATTTTTATTCCAATTTATCTTTAATTTGGATCCCTATTTATTAAAGTATTTCAATATTCGAGTGATACGAGTGTATGTTTGACTGCTGAAAGTTAAATCTCTCACCCAAATGTAAAAAAAAAACAAAAACGGTTATTATATAATTTAGGAGTAACTAATGAGTTATTGAAATGAATAAATGTATAAAATTATAACTATTAAATAACTTGAATTTGGCCAAATATTGTTATTAATTACAGTAGTACATCACGTTGAAATAGTTGCAGCTAAATAGAGTATTCGTACAGTAAACGTAACTAAAAATATATGTCACAATTTACTATTAATTCTATAATTATTTAATAGTAGATTATTAGCTGCGAACAATTGAAGTTCGTCCAGCCGTTGGTTCTAAGTGCCTTTAAGCATGATAAAAAGTCCTTGGCAAGGTCAGAGAGCATTGGTAACTGATGTATTTCATTAGCTACTAGATTGACCTTAGTTAAGTTCTCGAGTTGATATTATTCACTTTGGTATTCAAGTTAACCTAAGTGTACACCACGTTCTGTGGTGTAGAAAAATTACAATAACATTGTAAATATATCGGTATTACATAAATTAATTTTGTGATACGATATATTATTTTTTCATTGATTGCTTGCAAAATCAATAAACACTCAATTAATTTTTATGTCAGTAAAATATTCAATTCTAACGCTACCAATCTAAATATGTAATAAACGAAATACTTAAAAATGTTATTGCTTTATGGTAAGTGAATATTTCAAATATTTATAAATATAACATATTTTTATACTATAAAAGTTGTACCTATTAGAAAGCAATTTACATTACTAAGTTAACCAAACTGAAACCCTTTACAACAAGAGGATATATCCTTAACAATTTTAGCTCTATACAGTAAGTGTCTCGCAGTATACTTTTAGAACTAAATACGAAAGACAGAGTAATTTTAGTATGTTATCCTACGTCCTCTGCTTACATTCTTACTTGTTTGATTTCAGAGATAGTGCTTTAATGATAATCATTTAATGATAAGTCGTGGCAAATATACACCTTCATTAGGGGCTCTAACCTCTATTGGGAGTACATGTTTGTATGATTTTTTGTTTGTAATTGAAAGCATATAAATTTTATTATTGATTTGAAAGTTGGTCATCTTTCACCTTCTTTGCCATTGGGTAAGTAAATTGAGTTAGAGTATTGGGGAATAGACAATCTAATCCCCATATTGTTTCTAATAGTTAAGGAAACCACTAATGGGTATCTCTTATACCAGTTCTTTCAGTAGGTCACAATCTAAGCGGTGTGTTTATATTGTAAGAAAGACAACATTTGGTTGGTTGAAGACAATGAGAATTATGTTCATCATTATCAAGGTGAGTGAGCGTCAGTTAAAGTGTCAAGATCAACATGGACTTTCAAAGTTAAGTCAAAATATGTAGTATTAGGTAGTTACCAGGTGTTACCTTGATGTCACATATAATACGTGACATTTAAGACTATCGGGTGGCACAGAGCGTCGGTATACAAACCAAGAGACTCAGGTACTTAAACAAACTAAAATTTGCTTCTTTATTTGGACAGTAGATTATTATTAAATAGCTCTCTATCAGAATGGTGCATACACTAAATATCTAAACTGAATGCTCTCATATGCATACAGAAATATGATTGATTACGTCCACTTTATAAAAAACAGTGAACATTTAAATGATTCAGTATCAAAAAACTTGTCTTCATTCATTTTGTTATTAAATCAGTTCAAGTTAATTCAGTTCAAGTATAAATAACGAAGCAGGTTATGCTGATAACTTCTTTGTTATAAAGTTATAAGCTGCCAAATGTGATATTGTTGTTCTGTTTAGACAGTTGAATAAATTTTGACATAACCCTTAGTAATTCATTTTGCAAATGGATTTAAAACAACTTATAGATTAATCAAGTATGTAATTTGCAATTGTTGTTTGACTTATAGGCCGCTATCTAATAAAATTAATTTTATTAAAACCTAAACAGTATTACTAATAATATTTACCAAATATAATTGTTTAATTGCTGTTTACAAATTAAAAAGTATTTTATGAAAAGTAACAACATGTAACAAATGGTAGCATATTTTTGAAAAAATCTTTAAAAATCAACAAAGTACAACTTTTTGTTTTTTATTTTTTAGTTAGACACATAAGCAAACTACCACAGACGAGTCGCCCACCCATCCACTCTACATAAACCCCGGAGGCATACTGCCTCATTGTATATAGAAAAATGTCGGTGGACAACGCGTAATCACACAGCTAATATTCTAAAAATAAAAACAACGTTTGAGTTAAAACCGATATATATATATATATATATATATATATATATATATATATATATATAAATTCATATTTAGCTATACATATGCACCCTTAAAAAAAATCAACAAAACCCTGCAATAGTCCAGTTTATTACAGTTTTAATTTATTGCAGTGTGAAAATTAAAATAAACGAAACTTAAATGCGTTATTAATTACCGTGACTATTGTATATGCAATTTAGCTCGTATTAATTACCTTTTTTTTTTAATTATCTGCGATTGTAAAATAGTACTTGCCCAACTGTTCTTAATTAATGTACCAAATCTTTGCATGATTTAAATACCACGAGAAAAGTGTTTTCTGATAGAAGAGCTAAAGATGTCGAGCCATTCCGTTTTATTGTTGAAATTATTTTTGGTAGCAGTATTTGTTACTGATGTTGTAACATGTGACTGCATACCACGAGAAGGACCTGTAAGTATTTATAACATGTAAAATAATTGACTTAACTCGTAATTTTTAATGTATTTTGTACTTTCTTAATGTTAGTAATGTTTCTGTATATTCTCATCTCTACTTATTAAAAACAAGGCCTTATATAACAAGCAGTGATATCTGAGTATTCAAATGAGTAGGTAGATACATATATGTCCTAGACCAACTTTGGAAACAAACTAAGTTTAAACAATTTCAATGAATATTCAGCAAACTCCCTAAATTATCTATAATATTTTTAAAAATCAACAAATTAAACTAAAAATCATTAAAATTCCTTAAATTTTTTAACATTTTCAAAACCAAAATTTCAAAAAATTATTTAAATTTCATTCGATATTTTAAAAAAAGCACATAATAGGGGTTCTAGACCTCTTTTGGAGACAAACTAAGATTTAATAATTTCAATCAATTGTAACAAATTTCATCAAATAATTTAAAGAGCAACAAAATTAACTAAAAATACATAATTATACAACATTTTAACTTAATTTTTAAAACCATTTTTGAAATTTAATTGAAGAATGTTAAAATTTCGTTAAATAATTTTAAAAATCTGATATTTCTTATCTTTTAAATTCACTTTTTAGAAAATGCAAAAAAATTATAAAAACAAATAAATAATACATAATTTATTCAAATTTAATAATTGCGCATTATTTTTCTTTTATAATATATATTTCTGTAACTAAGAAATGAATATTTTCCAGATTGTTCAATTCTTTAATCTTCTTTTCATCAAAAATATTTAAGAATCTATTTGGTAAATGCACTTTATGTTCTTCCAATTCTGCTATAATTGTATACCGTAACCATATTTATCTATCAATTTTTCCAATTTTATAATCTTAATGATTCTTTTAATCTTAATTCACCAACATCATTCAATTACTTTAAGAACTCCATTTATTACGAAAAAAAAATTTCTTTTTAAATGGAACAGTTAATACATTGTTAAAAACGCAAAAATAAAACTAAAACTATCAATCCAGAAGTACTTGAAATGAAAAGTGGTTTATCTAAAAGGTAAAACAAACAAAAGTAAAATCATAAAGAATCTAAAAGAATTGAATAAAACATATTCTATAATTGAAGCAAAAGAAATTCATGCACCAATTAGAAAACAATTTCCTAAAATAGAAATAATTACATTAGGAATAGATGATTTATGGGCTGCTGATTTATTGATTTTGAGACATTATAAAAAGGAAAACAATGGTTATCAATATATATTAAATGTTATTGATACACTTTCAAAATATGTTTGGTTTAAATCACTAAAGAAAAAAGATGGAAAACATTTTTCAAAAGTATTCGATGAAACAACTAAACACACTATACAAATTAATCATAAACACCAAATTTGCTACACACTGATAAAAGGCTTGAATTTACAAATAAAGGTTTTAAAACAAATTTAAATAAATACAATACTAAACTTTATCAGACGGAAAATGAAGAAAAATCAAGTATAATTGTAAGATATAGTAGAACCCAAAATGAAACAAAATATATTCTGTTTGAAATTAACAAAAATTTTAAATGGATTGATATTCTTCCAAAAATTGTAAAAAAATACAACAACACGATTCATTCAACAACTAAAATGAAACCAAGAGATGTAAACAAAGAAGCTGAAAAACAATTAAAAGAAACAATTTTTAAATATATTCTTCCAAAGATTGTTGAAAAATCAAAATTTAATGTAGGAGATAGAGAAGAAAGAAGAAAGAAAGAAACATTCTCAAATAAATATAAAAATAATTGGTCTAGAGATATATTTACAATTTATAATGTAAATAATACAAATCCAGTTACTTATAATATGAAAGATTTAAATAATGAAGAAATGATTGGAAGTTTCTAAGATTTTGAATTGAAGAAAACAATTTTGTAAATTTCTACTTATTAAATGATTGGATTTTAATATATTTAACAATTGGTTTTTTTTGTTGATGGATCATTATCTCTGTAAATTGAATTCGTTTCCCATTATATTTTCGAATAATTAGTTAAATCAGTTTTATCATATAAATTTTCATCTGGTTTCTTCTAATATGTTAATAATCTCCATAACCATTATTTCCATTATATTTTTTTTCCATTTATGAAAAAACAATTTTCAATTATAGTTATTTTATCTCCAATCATAAATTATTTTTTATGTTTATCCCAATATAAACCAAATTTATCATCTTTTGCTCTTGGTAAATATTTTTGTGCTATTGGTCTAATTATTTTTCCTAAAGTTTTTCCTAAAGAAAGTCTAAAAAAAGTTCCTAAAGTAGGAATTACATTTTCCTAATAGAGTTGTTTCATGTTACAAAACGTTTTCAGCCATGCATGCACAACTCAGTGAATCTGGAAGCTTTTCTCGTAATAAAAATGAAACAGGGAGACCAAGATCAGTTAGAACCGTTCAGTTGGAAGAGAATATCTTTAATGAGATAGCAAATCACCCATAAAAAGTACTAAGGAAATAAGCTTACAATTTCAAAATTCAAAACACACTGTATGGTATATTCTGAAGGAACAACAACTTCGTACGTAACATGTTCAAAAGGTTCATGCTCTCTTGCCAGACGATTATCCACGCCGGATTAAGATTTTTCACTGGTTTATTCAGAAATGTGATGACTTAAACTTTTTAAGTAAAGACCTGTTTACAGACGAGGCGAATTTTTGCCTTGTAACTTACACAATACGCACATTTGGGTGGATGAGAACCCGCACGCCACAATGCGGCACCGCCATCAACACCAATGTTTGGGCAGGTATTCTGGGTGAAAACTTGTTCTTTTGTTTCCTTACTCAGATACTTAATGGCGTTCGTTATTTGGAATTTTTGACAACCGATCTACCAGGCTTATTAGAGAACGTCCCACTACTTGAGCGTATGGATGCATGGTTCATGATGGATGGGGCACCAGCACATTCAGTCAGGATGTTAGGAATCACATTGAAAATAGCTAAAGAGAAAAATGGATTGGCCGAGAAGGTTCAGTGCCATGGCCTCCAATATCACCTGATCTTAATCATCTAGATTTTTCCTGTGGGGACATCTGAAAAGCATAGTCTATTCTTCTTCACTAGTTTCAGTGGAAGATCTAAGACAGCGCATTGAGAATCGGATTGAGACCATTCGGCAAATGCCTGAAGTATTTGGAAGAGTGCGACAAACTATGAGGGGTCGCTTAGATGCGTGCGTGCTAACCGAGGGCCGTAACTTTGAACAGTTCATGTAGTTTTTTTTGTTATCCGGCTTTCAATTGTAACGTATTGTTTATGTATTAGTTACTGTAGTGTATTATCTTGTATTGTGAGTTATTAAAAATTTTACTACATCTTCAGTATTTTGTGAGTTTTTTATATACATTACTGAATTAAATATTAAAATTCTAACTGTCAGTAACGGCAATGTTCAACTGAACGTTGTTGCCATTGAGCGAACTAACAGAAACAGAGCAAACATCGCATTGCCTAAATTAGTGTTTCTTCTTTGTTTATGAACAAACTATATTCAACTAGGACTTGTTAGATTTGGTATTACATTATGCAACTTTTTTATATCTTGCAATATTTTTTTCTAATATTACGTGGTTTTTCATAATTTACAATTAAATGTTTTTAAGTGCCGCCATTTTAAAAACATTGAACACAATAAAATAATGATATTACACCTTTAAAAAAACATATCAGGTACCTCCATTCTAAATTTGAGCACTGTACTGAAAGGAGTTATGAAATTAAATTTAATCTAATAAAAATATATAAATGGCCGCATATTGAAAACGAAGCATATTAGGACCTATTTGTATACGTAGGTTATTAATGCATTTTGTATATATACATTACAGTCAAATTTATTTAAATTTTGTTGTTTTATATACAAAAAAAATATTTAAGGGTTTTCCATACATTTTATTTTATATGAGCTCTATATTAAAATTATTTCTCGTAGAAGATAAATTAATTAAATTTTTGTTTTAGTAAACTAGACTTAAAACGTAATTATAACTTTTGAAATTTTGAATATTAATAAAAAAGTGCAGTTTTTCATTGACAGCTGTTTAAAATTAAAAGGTAAGTGCCATGCATTTTATAGTTAATGACAATATTACATAAAGTAACGATTCTTTCTCACAGTTTAAGCCTTCTATCTGCCCTAACAAACCAACGCTACAAAAATGATATAGTTAATAAATTAGAGGTTACATTTAATTGTATGTGCGCACTATGCCATGAAAATATTATGTGTTTCCTTTGTTGTTCAAAGTTGCATTGGAAGAAACGTAACTTATTAATCAGCTGTCTAGATAATAGAAACTACTGTGTGTGAATGAATTCACCAATACTTATCTATTCCAAATGGCTGTGCCGGTAATGGACTACGTAATATAAAACTGACCCAGTTCTGACTAGTGATACGGTATTTCTGTCCACATTGAACCATTTCTCGTACGAGATTTATTTATAATCTAATAATTTACACGAAAATAATTTGTTGACAATAATCATATGAGGAATAATAATGCTTTAATTGGTAGTTATATAGACAGTTCGGACATTTAACTTAGTTTAGTAAGTCTAATAAAAGTGTAGACATCCAGGTCGAAGATATTGCATAAAGATAAAACTTGTTAATCAATTTAGTTGGGTTTTTTATATTTATTGTTACTTCAGTAATCTTCTACAAGTAGACAACAAAAAACTAATTGGTAATTTAACTATTGTAAATTTAATTTACTGTTTCAGTGCCTGGTCAGTGAAGACTGCTGTGAAAAACCTGATGCCTATGTTGGAGGTGTCTATGGCGTTCATTGTGTCAATAAAACTTGTTCGATTGATCCAAGACTATCACCTCCTCCTAAACAATAACTTATACTTTACAACTCCCAATGATCCTTGTGGAATCAAAATTTGGTGATGGTATTTGAATAAACAGATCTAATACATTTGAGGCATTTTTTTTTTTTATTTGGCTGCCCTGCAAATGTAATACAATCTATATATTAAAAGTAAACGAATGAAAACTCAATGTTCAAAAGTAAGCCTCATAAAGTTCCAATCACGTAACGTCTTCAGTATTAATCATATAAATAAAACATTTAGAGAGGGAGGTCCGAAGCTACACCCTAAAGTCAATAAAACGTAAATGTTAACAATTTAAGGCAGTTTGGTCAAAGAAA
This sequence comes from Stictocephala bisonia, assembly GCA_035578905.1. Taxonomy (NCBI): domain Eukaryota; kingdom Metazoa; phylum Arthropoda; class Insecta; order Hemiptera; family Membracidae; genus Stictocephala; species Stictocephala bisonia. The sequence continues at coordinate 188,279 of JAQJVL010000411.1, read as the reverse complement.
TTTTGATTTTTTTCGATTTCAATGACTTTATATCAGCTATTAAACGCATCCAACGTAGTTACTTGGTTAAAATTATGTTTATAGCTATAAATAAATTACCTCAAAGATACGAATTCGGGTTTTTTTGGCACATACAGAATTAAGAAAATATTTTTGCAATTATTCCCAAATTTTAAAAACAAACCTTCAAAGGACTGGCCTTGCCCATCATTTATTTAAAATGATTAATGTTATATGTTTGATATTATTTTATTACGACGAGAAATACACTGACGTATTTGGCATATTCTGCTATTTAATATCACACAATTTACTAAATTGATTAACTTTATATACTTAAATTGTGGTTGCACTTTTAACCGTATGTTATATATTACAATCCAATCCCTACGCCCACGTACCCACAGAATCACGCCTAAACGGCTTCCTGTAATTATACCCCACCCATCCCAGTGGAGGGGAGGAGTCGAGTGTCTGTGTAAGAATGGATCGCGGTCAGACGTATAGTCAGTACTTCGAATGAACTGAACGTGTGGGTGGGTCAATGCCACTGTACGTGTATAAGGACGGGGTTACCGTTTGACTTGACACTTGACTGGCAGACCTGTATAAGTTATCGTCAACCACAGGAGTCCCGCCAGGATCAAAAGCATTGGCCAAATTTTGCCCCACGGAAGCGAATAAGGAGTTAAAATCATTAGAAACTTGATTAATTGACTCAATGGTTAGACAAGTATTAGGAAGATATTTGTAATAATCATTTATTGGATGTCTGCTGCACGACTTACTAAAATAAAAAAAAACATTTGATTGAAGTTATTCCTAAAGCGATCTGTACCTCCTTAACTATTTATTTATCTTTTCATAGCAATGGATAGTTACTTTAGTAAATTTTATTAGATATTTATGAACCTGTAATTTGTAGAGAGTCAGTCGGTTTGTACTTTCTACTACTTAATGAGTCTTTAGAAACTTCAAGAAGGAACATTTAGTTACTATAGTTTTATTTGAAATATTAGTTTTAAACATAGATCTTATGGTATTGTTTCTTTGAACATATCTCTTGATATTTGATTTACAACAAAGAATGACAGCCAGTTTATCTTCTAATAATCTTCTAACATAATATCTGTAAAGCCGCATGTGTAACTGACTCTCTCACGTATACAAGTCGTAACCCACTTCTAATGGAGCTAGGAATTTGGCAGACTTGTAGATTATATACTGAGCAACTGACGCAAAAATTCTAAAAACTAAAATTCTTTGATTTTTATTCCCTTAAAAGTTCCAAATGGCGAATTATATTTTTGAACAATGTGCAGAAGTTTACTTACGGCTTTATTGTGGCTGAATCGTTGGTTGTAGACCAAATCTGACAGCATATTTCTGTATGTAATTAAATTTCCAACAATTACTGTTACGCAACGTGTTGTTGTATTTCTTACAACAGCCATGAAAAATCGGTACATTCGACTTTTCATTCAAAACACTAAAATTTCAATGAAATCTTTGGTATTTTATAGATAAAGTGGGAACTTAAAGCCTTAAGCACTAGCTATACCCACTACTCTCATACTAAAACTGCTATAACATTTAGTTTAAAGGGATGAAAACATTGACTTTTAAACACAACATTTGTTTTACGTAAGCTAAATAAACATTTCCGAGCATTTTAATGTTGTAAACATGTAACTATATGGTATCAACGTTTTCTGGCCTCCCCATTGCAAGAATTTATACATATTTACAGTAGAACGTTCTATCGTTGCAACTGGATAGGAAGTGATTCGGTTGATGCAATGGTTACCTAAAGAGCAACTACAATCAATTAATTATTAACTTAAGTCTTTTAATGTCTTAATTATTACATTAAAATCGTTATCTCTAAATGTTTTGACTACGTAGGATTTTTAAAAACTAACGGAGGTAAATTATTTTTTAATGGAAAAAGTTGAGATAGTGAAAATATTCATGGTTTTCAAATTTTACCACTTCCTCGATGTGAGATTGGATGTTTTAGATGTTATGAAGGCGTAGTTAGCCAACAGGTAATCATACATCCTATTAACAACAACTTTAAAAAAGAACAATATATTTAAATATACTTTAGTAATCTTCGCATTTTGAGTATAATGTATACAATTGTTAACAAAAACAACTGGTTAGTCAAGGAACACCAAGTTTATCACAAACAACTGGTTAGTCAAGGCACACCAAGTTAAATGAAAACAACTGGTTAGTCAAGCACACTAAGTTTAACGAAAACAACTGGTTAGTCAAGTCAAACCAAGTTTAACGAAAACAACTGGTTACTTAAGGCACACCTAGTTAAACGAAAACAACTGGTTAGTTAAGGCACACCAAATTTAACGAAAACAACTGGTTAGTCAAGGCACACAAAGTTTAACGAATACAACTGGTTAGTCAAGGCACACCAAGTTTAACGAAAACAACTAGTTAGACAAGGCACACCAAGTTTTTACGAAAACAACTGGTTAGTCAAGGCATACCAAGTTAAACGAAAACAACTGGTTAGTTAAGGCACACCAAGTTTAACAAAAACAACTGGTTAGTCAAGGCACACCAAGTTTAACGAAAACAACTGGTTAGTCAAGTCACACCAAGTTTAACGAAAACAACTGGTTAGTTAAGGCACACCAAGTTTAACGAAAACAACTGGTTAGTTAAGGCATACCAAGTTTAACGAAAACAACTGGTTAGTCAAGGCACACCAAGTTTAACGAAAACAACTGGTTAGTCAAGGCACACCAAGTTTAACGAAAACAACTAGTTAGTCAAGGCACACCAAGTTAAACGAAAACAACTGGTTAGTCAAGGCACACCAAGTTAAACGAAAACAACTGGTTAGTCAAGGCACACCAAGTTTAACGAAAACAACTGGTTAGTCAAGGCACACCAAGTTTAATGAAAACAACTGGTTAGTCAAGCACACCAAGTTTAACGAAAACAACTGGTTCTTCAAGGCACACCAAGTTTAACGAAAACAATTGGTTAGTTAAGGCACACCAAGTTTAACGAAAACAACTGGTTAGTCAAGTCAAACCAAGTTTAACGAAAACAACTGGTTAGTTAAGGCACACCAAGTTAAACGAAAACAACTGGTTAGTCAAGGCACACCAAGTTTAACGAAAACAACTAGTTAGTCAAGGCACACCAATTTAAACGAAAACAAATGATTAGTTAAGGCACAGCAAGTTTAACAAAAACACCTGGATAGTCAAAGCACACCAAGTTTAATGAAAACAACTGGTTAGTCAAGGCACTCCAAGTTTAACGAAAACAGCTGGTTAGTCAAGGCACACCAAGTTTAACGAAAACAACTGGTTAGTCAAGGCACACCAAGTTTAACGAAAACAGCTGGTTAGTCAAGGCACACCAAGTTTAACGAAAACTATTTGTCATTAATATGTTTTATAAACGTAAATATTAAGTAGCTCCGTGTTTTTCCAGACTGTACGAGCTACAGTATAATTTTTATAAATATTGAATTTAATAAATGAATAAAAATTCAATTGTAGAAAGATTGACCAACTGTATAGCAATTAAAATAAATAGAAAAAATTTCTTTAAAAAATTCAATTGTTAATAGTTCTTATCTATAATCAATTTGTAGATAATTATTTCTAAATTTAGTTCGTTCTCTGTAAAAAAAACAAAAAATAAAAGTAGCTTAAAAACGGTTATATAACGGTTGATCTCCATCGAAAAAGGCGAGAATGAACGAAGGAATGCGTATTATGCAAACTAGCTAAACTTCTTTAAAAAAGAACTTCGTTAAAACAATGCAGATTAGGGTTAAGGAAAGTCCATCATTTCTACGTTAATAAGGAAACCGTTAGTCAACAATGGTGGGGGTGAAGAGTTGCAACTCTCAAGGGTGAAATTCCAATACATATTTCATTGCACAGTTCAGAGGACATTTAAAAATGGTAATTATTTAGTAAAACATATTAAATCTTTTTAAAAAAATCTTTAATACTGGAGACGAAAATGGGAGTTTTGGGGCGAGGCCCCCAATGAGCTCAGTGAGTACTGTCATTATACGGGGTGCCCCACAAGTCACAAGTTCTTCCCTTTTACTTTGAACGCATTGAAATAGACGTATACTCTTTATGGGCTCATCACATGTCTGAAAATAAAAGCTTCTTTTAAAATTATTGACAAGTAAAACTTGAATTTGAGTGGTCCATAAAACACTTTTTTTTTAAATGAAGTCAATATTAAAGACTTTTTGGGTGAGGATAGTAGTGTCATTATACAGGGTGCCCCAGAAAATCCCCCCCCCCTCTTTAATATTAGATCAATACAAATAGAAAACTTTTCTGTGGTGGATTTTTACGCAAAAAAATATAAAAATATTTATATAAATTTATGAGTAACTACCTCACCTTCCCCTCCTCACAAATAGGGTTTGTGTGCCGTAGCACATTATGGTCTTTCGTGTCTCAGTAAGCCACCTCGCTCTATCGTATTTATATGTGTGATCGTTTCGGTTGTCTCTGTGTCTGGGTGTTCGTTGTTTTGTGTGAGGGTGGGTTTAAATTTTTGGGGCTATCAGAATATTTTAAATAAAAAGTCCATGATTAAGATGATATTCTAATAAACGTATTTACAAAAACAGAAAAAACAAACTTGAGATTTCTAAAACAAATCAGTAAAGAATGGTGGTCTGTTAAGAGTTAGTTTAGATAAATACACTGAAAATCTACCTTTTTTAAGTAAACTATTTGCTTTGGGGTGAAATATAAGTAAACTACTATTGAAGGCCATTTAACACTTTGAATGAAGTATCCAAGCAATAGGTTACTATGCAATAATACAACCATTATTCTAATGCCATTGTAAATTTATTATTGTTACAAAATAATTGATGACTATTTTGTAAAAGTAGTGATTGTAAAATTGGAGTAAAACTTATTAAATGATTCGTTTCATTTGTAAAACATTGTTAAATCTAACGAAGTTAAAGTTCAAATGTTATTGTGATATTGATACAACTCTTAATCACAGAATTATTTGATATCACTGTGATAAAATCAGAGTATAATAGTAATTTATATAAACTCAATAAATAAATAAGGTTTTTATTGAACAATCGTTCATAAGTACAATATCTGACTTATCATAGTGAGAAAATAAATTAGTAAAATAATATTTCCTTACTATACACTCCTTACTATACTCTATACACATTACCATATTGATAAAACAGACATAAGTTCTTTCGATTTGGTTGGTTTCTATTAATATGCGGCTGAAAAAAAGTTGTTGTACCAATCATAATGAAACTAATTAATAATTAACTAACAATTATTGCTAATGGCAACCTTAGGTAGAAGTATTTAGTCGATTGAAAATGCTAAAAATTCGTGCAAGTGTCATTAAAATAATTACTTTTTTTGCGGTTGGTAAACCTTACTGAACAAAGATGGCGGTATCTCACAATTATTTTTAAACAATAATTCTAGAATTCAATGCTACCTCTACACAATCACATGTCAGGAGCCCTAACCCTGTCCTGGAAACATGGGTTCTCATGTTAATATTACAAATAATTTGAACAATATCAGCCTAATTCCTTGCATAGGGAGAAAAAGAGAATGAAATGTGTTTTATGTAAAATATTGTCATGCGATATGCTAGCAACTTATTCTTACCTGGATAAAGGTTATATAGCAATAAAAATTAAAATTGCATACGCGTGTTTTTTGTATTATTTTTGTTTAATAAATAATTATGATTTATTTAGATATTACACTATCACAGTTACCTGTGTAAAAAGTTTATCTAATAGTGTAAATCCATGGTTTCTATATAAACGCTGCTTTTTTCTATATAATGTGAAGTACGGAAAGAACCTGTGTGAGATTTGCTGTGATTGGAGTTAGTGAAATAAAGAACTACTTTTCCATTTAAAAATTGGACTTCAACAGGATTGACGTCTACAGGATTGACTTCAAGGTGACCGGCAATTGGAGTTATAACAACATTATTGTTATCAGTGGGAGCAAGCAAAGAGTAGTGAACAAGATTACGCGCTTAGCTTAACTGAACATTGTGTTGACATTAACTGTCGGCACTGGTGGCGTAGTGCTGTAACCCAGCTACTTGTGGAAAAACTGTTGTGGAGATTGTAGACGATAGGTTCAATATCGGAATGGCGTCCGCTCAATGATTGCCGCTTGACGTGGACACTACTAGAGAAGTCTGGGGTGACCAATTTGGGTGGTGTGTCTGGATGTTGTGTAGGGGAAACAACTGCGTATCAGGCTTGTCAATTATCTAAAAATCAGACCAACGCTATATGGTTCGGATTCCACGTAAAGATGCAAATCTCTTAGTTTCCCTGGCTATTGGCCTATTAAGGCTTTTTTAAGGAACAGTCGGCCTTAGTAACAATAACTACACTTGTTCATCTACACTCATTCGCCCCTCATCTCTACGATCGGTGTCTTAGTGGTTAATAATGAACAATATTGATATTTATGTTATATGTGATAATAATGTTAATATTCAGTTCTATGCAAGTATAATATACGTTATCCTACTCCTATATACACAAATTTTCATTAATGTTATTAGTTTTTATGAATAATACGGAGTAAATATGTAAATATGTTTATTATGTATTTCAAGACCTCTTTAATACTGAGCGACAGCTAAAAAAATACCCTTATATAATTTTTGTTTTATTTATGAAAATATTTGTGTTGCAGTAGGATCTACTACGTTTTCTGTGTATTGATTTGGATGACGTAATCTTAGTGTACGCTATTTTGAACTTTTTTGCATGAGAACATAAAACTTTATAAATTTCTGTTTGTTTGTCATTAATATTTTTTTCACAGTGTCTAGAAAACACAACCTACTGTAGGGCGATATGTTCTATCATTGATTTTATTAGCACGTAGTTAAATTCTCATCCAATGTTAAATTTCGTGTCTCAAATTGTCAGCTGTTTTGTGGTCCATTATAGATCACTAGTGTGGCCCCATGTAAATGTAATTCAGTTTTAACTGTGGTAGCCGACCTCAATAACTAACCAAATTATGGGCAGGCGTATTCCTGACACGAGAGTCTATCCATTTTTAAGTAATAATTTAATCAAGTGTTATATTCTCGGTTCTATTAATACGTAGATGGCGTCTACTAGTTTATATTATCATAAACACCACTAGAGAAGTCTTAGGTGTCCATGTTGTGTGGTAGTCAGTGTCCGGATGTTATGTGTGAGAGAGAACTGAATATCAGGTTTGTAAATTAACTGAAAATCAGACCTATACTACGTGGTTCTGATTCCACGTAAAGCTGTAGTTCCAATTGCCCTGCCTGATGAGCTTCTAATAAATGACCTTTTTTTAGCATAAGTCAAACTCAGTTAGTAACTAGACTACACAGCTCATCAACACTCATCTCACATAATCATTCTATCTGAGAATGAGTTTTTTATTTTAATTTTAACTTAATGTCTATGTTGTTAAGATGGCTTTTGTGAGTAATTCAAAATATAACAATTAAAAAAACATAATCGAAGTATTGCGCAAATTAATAATTTTTATAGTTATGTAAGAATATTTTTGTTTGATTTGACTTGGTATCCACACAAATTTATCCTGCCTTTGTCCAGTAATGAATAAGGACTATGATCAAAGAAGTTGTCTTTAGATATTTCCCGGTACTTCTCTAAGCAACTCTCTTGTAGTTTACAAAAGTAGTTGCCTAGAGTAATTCAAGAGAGCAGTTCCCTAAGTGTATTGGACTGTAGAGCTGAGATACGACACAGGTGCTACATTATTGCCTATTAAAATTGAGTGGTTCTACAAAGTCTTAGATTCAGTAGAATGGACTTTTAATGGTTAGATTCAAGGGATCTAAAATTAAGAATCATTTTACCCTCAATATTAAAACTTCCATGAAAAATCGTCTTTAATCACTAAAATATAAAAATTTTCTTATTTTCAATATAATTTTACATTATATATCAACATTTTAGTATTTATTTACTACAGATTGAAATTTCAAGGCGAAGCGTGATTTTAAACATTTGCAGATGTATAATAATATATTAACACTTAAATCATGTTCAAGCGTAGAGATCCAGGTACATATTTGTATTAAATTTGTCACAGTCCATCCATCATTCACAATTTAAGACACCGATTCTAGAGATGTGGTAGAATATGAGGGGTAAATCAGTGTGATGAGTTTAGATGTGCGAGTGCAGCCTTTGATTCTAACTAACGTTAACTGTTCCTTGGAAATATTCCAATAGCCAAGGCATATAAGGTACCAACAGATTTACGTGGAATCCAAACCACGTAGCATTGGTCAGATTTCAAGACACCGATCGATCGTAGAGATATTGGTGAATATGAGAGGTGAATGAGTGTGATGATTTTAGATGAACGAGTCTAGCCATTGTTTCTAACTAAGGTTGACTGTTCCTTGGAAATATTCCAATATCCAGAGCATATGAGAGACCTTAAGATTTAAATGGAATCCAAACCACGTACTATTGGTCTTATTTCAGCTAAACGACATATCTGATGCTCAGTTTTCTCCCCTACGCAACATTCAGACTCTTTCTCTCATAGTGCCCAAGTCGATGGTAACCATTGAGCAGACGCCATGTTTAGTATTAAAGTACTGGGTATGAAACCTATCACCTGCAATGTCCATAATACTTTGTCTCCAAGTAGCTGGGTTACAGCACTGTGTCCTCTTGTTCGACAGTTAAAATGAAGCTGTTAGAGAACTTGAATTACAGCCAACAAACTATAGTGAGATCATGGAGTTTCATATGCTCATGTCAGTCATATGATTTCAAATAAATATAGAGAAGGCAAATAATCCTCGTAAAGCAATTGATAAGCATGTCGTTGCAATCGCTTTACTTACTGATCAATGTGACCACGTTATCGTAAAAAAATGTACACACAAATAATTAACATCATTCACCCTTGAGGGAATCTGCATTATAATACTCTAAATTGGGAGAGGAAAAGAGGCAAGAGTGAGCGGGTATTAAATAGCTCTTTCCACCTTATGAGATTGAGGAAAAGGTGAAATCTAAGTCCATACAGAAGATAAAATAATCTTAGTATGGAATGGCGTAGTAGTTTCAAGAAAAAAATGTAATGCTTTGCTGGAGAATAATAATAGGCTATCGCAGAAAATAAATAACATTTGCTTAAATAATGATGCGTTTATGGACAAGGGTAGGTTTAAGGATACTGCAATTACTGTTCCATAATATAAGTACCAATATAGCATATAATTTGGATTCATTGCAAGCAACGAATAGACAAACATCCTTGACTATGGCTAGCAGCTTGGGTATAACGTCAGATGTTACTGAGGTACCATGTATTTAAAAAAAACCAAACGTTTATGCCAAATAAATCACTACTGTACAAAAGTGGAGCAAGTTTCATTTAACGACTGGTCCTGTGGAGTACCACCCAATGCTGAAGTATACAAATTCAGATTGGAAGGAAACTAAGTAAAACATTTAGCACATAGTACATAAGATGAGAAAAATAAACCTGAGAAATGGAGAAAAGTACACGTATGTATTGCTTCTTCTAAAAAAGGAAAACATTTCAAAGTAACCTCTATCCTAATAAAACAATATTTCAGGTTTTAGACCAGACCTCGTCTAATAACAATTATTAAAGTTTCGTTCACACAACATTCTGAAACCTGCATTCAACACTTGTGAAACAGGAAAAAGGCTGATGCCAAGAAGGGAAATCGTCAATCTCTGGAAAATATACTAGATCTGACTAAAACTTCAGCCAAGACGCAGAAATATCAAACTAACAATTGTAAGTGAAAATCAGAGGAATTACATAAACCTACGAACTAAAATAAAAAAAACAGAGGCTACTAAACCATAAAACTTATTTTGGTGTAGAATTTCATTTTGATATAAGTCGTTAATAGGTAATTAAAATATGACCTTTATTCTCAGCTGATTTTATGTAAGATATAATGTACAACACATATAGTGTTTAAACAAATCTAATTTTAAAAATAAAATCGTTTATTGTACTAAAATATATATCAATTATGAAAACTGTTAATTTATTATCTCTACAATAGGCAGTGTTTAATCAAATCGATTTAACAATCACACATATTCATAGTGTTTTGTTTACATTTAAATTAATTGTTTTATCCATAAATTTATTCAATTAATTCAAAATATTAATTACCTTGTCCATTCGTGTAATCAATAAACTCTTGTTTATTATTATCTGTAAAATTAAACTGTATAACATAAATAGTAGAATAATATGTTCTCAATTAATGTGCCGTATCTTCACTAGGTTTAAATACCAACGCTAAAGATCTTGTGAGGGTACAGCTAAACATGTCGAGCCTTAGCTCATCGTTTTCCATGTTTCAATTATTTTTTATATCTCTTTTAGTTACTGCTGCAACATGCTGCAATGAAATAGGATCCTCTGTAAGTAAATGATAAAATATAAAGTAGGTAAAAAATAAAATACTAAATAAAATTAAAAAATTACAATACTAGATGTATTTTGCAACATTTTTACATTAAACATAAAATTATACCTTACGTATTTTTTAAGAAACGAAGACATAAATGACAAGCAGGAACTAATGACTATACTAAATAACGTCAGAGGCTTAATATTGAAGTATACTATGTACTTATACAGAAAGTTTATATGTACAGCATTTTCAATGTGGGTAAGTTAAATGTTCTTTCAGCTTTCGCTTGGTAAAATAATAATGACAGATGAATTCAAGATATATAAGCTATAATTATTAGGTAATTCACCTAATCTGCCAAATACCTAATATATTTGAAAATGTTTATTTATTTATATCTCCTCTTACATAATATTAAATAAACTAGCTTACGTTTATGCAATCGTAGACTTTCTGCTTCCTATACACTTTTGAAAACAAATTTTGGGAGAAATAGATCTAGTGAAATTAATACTGTAACAAAGTACTTTACAAACGTGATAGAAATAGGATGATACTTATAGTTTAGTTATCATAAATATATTACTTATTTTAAAAACCAAATGTACCTAATTTGTCAATATCGTGTTAATGTACGATACAGGAAAATAGATAACACCTTTCACTGATTCGTAAGCAGACGTTCGTTTTCACTGTTTCTCAAACTTACATTTTAAAGGTAATCTGTATCAATTTTGGTTCTAAAATATAAGTTAAGTTTTATTTTTAAATTAAATTTTAAAATTGTTACGAGAAAGAGCATTTTTTAAAAAATAATTAGTTGTTGAACATTAAATATCGAGATCCAAGTATGTTATAGTTTTGTACAGTAAATATTATTAAGAAAGTTATCCTATTTAGTAAGAGATCCAATGCTTAGTGTAAACCAATGCTACAACAGTGATATAGCGAATAAATTAAAATCTAATTTTATTCGTGCTCAAAACACCATTTTATGGTTATTTTCTTTGTTGTTAAATTTAATTGCATTGGAGAGTTAAGTAAAACAATAAAATGCTTACCAGATCATAGAAACTACTGTGCGTTAACGGACTCGTAAACAATTGTTTGTTAATAAATGGTTCTGCCGATAACTAAGTATGTAAAATAAAACGTGTGTTGCCTAAATCATACAATATTTTAATGTAAAGTAAAAATGTACAAGTTAAAAACTTACACTGGCGTGTATTTGAAACGGTCAGCATAAACAATCATAAATATTACCTGTAATAAATCTTATTTCTGATCAAAAAATGTTAATTATTGTAATTTACAACTTTTAGAAATTTCTGTTACATTTGACCATTTATTGTATTTTAAATGGTGTTTTAATTAATATTGTAATAATTCATACGACATTTATTAGCTCATATTAATCATACGAGGAAGAATAATGTTTTAATTAGTAATAATCTGGACAGTTTGGCCATGAACGTAAATTTAATGTACTGTTTTAGTGCGCCTCGACATATGATTGCTGTTTACTGCCTGACGACTCGTTTGGAAATATCATGCGCTGGATTGGGGGTGACGTTAATTGTATAAACGGCAACTGCACCCTTTTACTTGAATCAACTAATCCAACACATCATCACTTCAACTCTTCTAGTGATTATGTTTGGAACACATTGTGTCAACAATTCAACGCTACTCACGATTCATTTGGTGAAGGTTTATGTGAAAAATTCAACTCTACAAATGATCCTTTTTGGCTTAAACGCGTATATTACGCTGTAGCTAATTTGTTGGGGAATTCAACGAATACACAACCTTAAGGCATATCTTCTTTTACCTGCCCTGCAAATATGGTACAATCTTTACGTTAAGCATGAAACAATGCACGACCGAACAAAAGTGACACTCGTATAACAGTTTTAATCATATTACCTCTTTAGTAACAACTATACTAAAAAGGTATTTCGAGGTGGTGGTCAAATATTACACAAAAAAAATAAAACTGTAGAATTTAACAATACTTAACTACTTGTTTTGTAATAATAAATAAAGACTTCAGTAATCAATTATCTTAGATATTTATTTGACCTTGTATTATTCATTTGTAGATTTTCAGTTAAACTTGTATCACCATAATTGTTACAGATTTATGAATGCTGATAACCTATGGCTAATGCCCAAAGTATATCTAATTTGTGTTTTAGGTTTCATGGGAGTTTTAATTTCTTGTGGACATTGTGATACGTATTGTAATTTTATTTAAAATATCGTGAATTGGGGTAGGGGACATCGTAGCTGAAACGCAATGAAGGGAACTACATATTGACTTTACGCAGATTTTTATTTGTATACTAAGTAATTTGTTTTTATTTTTTGGAAAACAAATGGTAGCTTACAGTCTTAACTATTGAAGGATGAGACAACCTATAAAGTTAACTTATAACACATGGGTATAAAATTAAAGCCCTCATAGACTGTACAATAAATAACAGTTGGAGTGGGCTACATTTAAATATTTTTAACAGAAATTAATTTAGATCTGAAAAAGTTATTTGTAAACTAATAGACACTTCAAGATCCGGAGGTGAACACTTTAACGTGTGACCACCAGACTCCTCATTCAGTATTTGGGAACGTTTTGGGAAGACAGTTCTTATCTCATCCAAAAACTTTTAAAACTATTATGTACAATAATAATCACATTAATATTTTACAAGGGTCATGCCTTGATGAGTATGTGACCTTGCGGGTGCTAAACTCTCATTGAAAACGTCAATACTGTCAGGTTGTGTAGTTTTTTTATTACTGAAGTAAAGTCACACTTTATTTTACCAGGCTCTGTCACATTGGTCCAAGTCATTATTAAATTTTTCTTAAACAATGATGGAAATAAAATCAATATTTCCATCATGGAAATAATGATTTTACAGTTTTACCCACCCGCCCACCCATACACGTACAGTGATAGTACTCACCCGCCCACCCATACATGTACAGTGATATTGAGCCACCCGACCACCCATACACGTACTGTGGTATATTATAGTATGAGTTGAAAATTAAGTTATATTTACTTAATTTTCAACTCACAAATAATGCCATTCAACTCTTAAAGGGATTTTAGACGTCAAAAAAAGCATTAGAATTTCTGCTTAGTGAAATCACTGGGAGTAGTGTCAATACATCGACTAATACTGAACTTGCAGACCAAAATGTCAGTAAATGTTATTATTGAAGAATTTTTTAAGACTGTAAACAGTGGTAAGTTGTGGGAAGACTCTGTCAGGATATAATGATGCCGATGGTTGCCTAAGTCCTGCCATTAGCAGCAAAATTGGAACATTCATTTTGGGCATGCGTAAATATTTTCGCTTTAACAAAACTTTAAAAAAATATTATTGAACTAGAAAAATGTTAATGAAAGTTTTGATTAAAGGTGAAAAGCAATTAAACTTCAGATAATGGAGTTTTTACAAGGCTAAATATGGTTGGTCAGCACTTATCACTGTGGATGATCTAAATCATCTACAACTCTACATAGTTGGTAACTGATTAGAACTTACGCAAACGTAAAAAAGTAAACCCAACTCGGAGCTATAGCTGAAAGTTATATTTGATCGCTTATTATCAATATAAGGAGAACAACAGAGACAGAAATAATGTAATTTATTGACTTAAATACAGAGAAAAAATACGCATAAATTGATAACTTTTTAAAATTTATGAGCCGAGCAAAACAGAATTGCTTTTTAGAATTTTTTTACCAGCTTTTAGACACAAGAAAAGAAGATACTATCATAGTAATACTGTAGATTTATAATATTTTTTAAGTGAGAAAGAAATTATACTTGGGGTGGTTGATCCTGGAAAACATAAACATTTTGAGCAATTCTAAAAAAATGCATTGAGAGGATTACATGAAGAGTAACACTGAGGTAAATAAATAGGAACATTCATTCAGGATATGCGTTGATGTTTTCATTGAAATACAATTTTTTGATTTCGTCAATTCAAAACCTGAGAAATGTGTTTTCATCAACAAGTATACTTGTGACTTGTGAAAGGAAGACATGAAGTGAAAAGGATAAAGTGTTTTGTGACTTTCGAAAACATGTTATACACGAAAAAAATGCCCTGGATAGCTAGTAAATTTATAGGGATAGATATAAGGCAGAACATTATAAAAGTAGAGAGTAACTGCAGAAGTGAGAGAACGTTCCTGGCATAAATCACTGTTATTTATCTCGATCAAGTATATCTCGATTTATATCTGTACATGTTTTGGATATCAAGACAAAGAGCAATTAAAGACACCATTATTTTTCTCTTCTAGATTACTTTTTATAGTTTTTTGTTACTGTTGTCACACACTGATTTTTTTTTGAAACAAAAACTTGAATAACTTTGACGTCACAACCCCTAGCTGCACAAGATAAAATGTACTACAATAGCTTAAATACATTGATATAACATATGAAGGAATATGACCTTGAAGAAAAAAAAGTGGTAATTTATAAAAAGAAAAATCCTCGTAAAAGACGAAAATAACAAGGAAACACAACGAGGGAAAAGGGAAGAATGAGATAATTTGCTTAGACCTCTCTGCATTTGACAACTCGATTCCCAGACTATTTGATTTGTACTTGTTTCTATTTTCTCAAAGGGTGACACTTCTTTTACTATCAATTACATCATAGATTGAAAATGTTTAAGTACTATTTAAATATCCACTGAATTCATGAGGTTTTGTATGGAATTTAAACATTGTTTATGATAAAGCCCCAATATTTCTTTATTATTGTTATTATAGAGTCAATAAGTTTTACATTTAGATGTACTTAAACCTGTTGTTTTTAAAATAAAAACTTTTGATTTGTTTATTAAAAAAAAAAAAACTGTTTAGTTTCTTATGTATAATTTGTGGAATGATATATATATTAGAACACTACGTACATTTTATTTAAGGGTAATAGAATAATACATGTAATGATTTTTTTTAGTTTTTTGTATTTTTTGTCCAAACTCATCAAACACAAAATATTGTAATACAATTCAATACACTAAATTCGATACACAATAAGTTACTACCAGGTTAGTACTTGTTTATGATGCTAAAACCAATATAATGATAAATTACGAGCTGTCACGAAACGACGCCTTGTATTTAGTAAAAGTAATAAATTGTTTTTACAATTAATCAATTTATGTCATGGAAGTAATTAAATTTCGAAATTAATGTATTTGGTTGTATACTTAAAAACTCTTAAAAAAAACTCCTAATAAGTGTTTATAAAATTATAAACACTTGTATGAAATGTTATAATAGCGTATTTAATGTAAATTTATTATGTACTAAAATGATACTGTAGTCACTACGTCATGAGAAGCCATTCAATTCGGATATTTTGGACTTGGTTAATACTATCTTAGACATAATAAAAAGACGTTTATTATTACCTAATCTTATTTTTCATTTTGTTTACAGTTGTAAATTTTCATTATAGGATAATAAAATGCCAAATACAATAATATTTCTCATATAATTAAAAAATAATTATATGGTTTAGTTCTATATTCAAATTCCAGTAGACAGTACACAAGATCGGGTGGGTATCGAGCTACACACCTCGATGGAAGACAATAGACAGTACACAAGATCGGGTGGGTATCGAGCTACACACCTCGATGGAAGACAATAGACAGTACACAAGATCGGGTGGGTATCGAGCTACACAGCTCGATGGAAGACAATATACAGTACACAAGATCGGGCGGGTATCGGGCTACACACCTCGATGGAAGACAATAGACAGTACACAAGATCGGGTGGGTATCGGGCTACACACCTCGATGGAAGACAATAGACAGTACACAAGATCGAGGTGGGTATCGAGCTACACACCTCGATGGAAGACAATAGACAGTACACAAGATCGAGGTGGGTATCGAGCTACACACCTCGATGGAAGACAATAGACAGTACACAAGATCGGGTGGGTATCGAGCTACACACCTCGATGGAAGACAATAAACTGTACACAAGATCGGGTGGGTATCGAGCTACACACCTCGATGGAAGACAGTACACAAGATCGGGTGGGTATCGAGCTACACACCTCGATGGAAGACAATAGACTGTACACAAGATCGGGTGGGTATCGAGCTACACACCTCGATGGAAGACAATAGACAGTACACAAGATCGGGTGGGTATCGAGCTACACACCTCGATGGAAGACAATAGACAGTACACAAGATCGGGTGGGTATCGGGCTACACACCTCGATGGAAGACAATAGACAGTACACAAGATCGGGTGGGTATCGAGCTACACACCTCGATGGAAGACAATAGATAGTACACAAGATCGGGTGGGTATCGAGATACACACCTCGATGGAAGACAATAGACAGTACACAAGATCGGGTGGGTATCGAGCTACACACCTCGATGGAAGACAATAGACAGTACACAAGATATGGTGGGTATCGAGCTACACACCTCGATGGAAGCAATTATTACTCCAGATCTTTACTGGTACAGAATATCGGAGAGGCAAGTTGACGAATGTTCTTATATTAACATTTCACTAGTCTGTACGGGCCCAGTAGGCTGGGGCAGTTCTAATCTTCAACTGTCAAAATAAAGTAATATCAATGTGTTGAACTAAGTATATCTGGATCATCCCACCCACTCACAAACAGTGGCACCAATTGATCTTCACGCCCATACGTAATCACGTAAATTGGTATAAACACAACCCACCAACCCATACACATACAGTGGTATTGAGGTGAAAAATCATCACCACTGTACATGTTAGGGTGGGTGGGTGGGTCATCACCACTGTAAATGTAAGGGTGGGTTGGTGGTTCAACATCACTTTACGAGTGAGGGTGGGTGGTTGTGCCATCACCACTATCTGTTAAAGGATGGGTGGGTGGGTTTCACCACTGTCCATATAAAGGTGGGTGGGTGGGTCATCACCACTGTGTGGATGAGTAATATCATATGTAATTCATTAGTGTCAATATAATTTAAGGTCCCCTGCGTTCTTTTACGGTGGGATTGGCTAGTATAAACATAATAAGTGGGCTCCAATGGATTGGACTTAAATTAGTGACAATTGATCACTTTTGTTTTATATTGTATATTGCATTACTTTTGGATCTTAATCTAAGTATATAATACAATTAAAAAAATTTACTAATTGGTACCTGACAAAAAACCGTACGATATATATATATATATATATATATATATATATATATATATATATATATATATATAAATGTATATATTTTGGTGCCCACAAATTAAGAATTTAAAAGCTCAGTGTTTTCCTTTTTCCAGTATGTAGATACAAAATGGGGCTTAGTATAAGTCGTAAGAAATGTGACATTGTAACACCAGTAAGATAACTGAGTAGATCCAGGGTTGTGTATGCTTCAACCAAAACCAACAAACGTGTCTGAAAACAGTTTGTACTAGTAGTAAGCTACGTGACAGTGTAATACCAGTTAGATACCTCAGTGGTTGCATGCGGCTTATGTGCCCTTAAACCAAAACCAACAAACGTGTCTGAAAACAGTTTGTACTTGTAGTAAGCTACGTGACAGTATAATACCAGTTAGATATCTCAGTGGTTGCATGCGGCTTATGTGCCCTTAAACCAAAACCAACAAACGTGTCTGAAACAGTTTGTACTTGTAGTAAGCTACGTGACAGTGTAATACCAGTTAGATATCTCAGTGGTTGCATGCGGCTTATGTGCCCTTAAACCAAAACCAACAAACGTGTCTGAAACAGTTTGTACTAGTAGTAAGCTACGTGACAGTGTAATACCAGTTAGATATCTCAGTGGTTGCATGCGGCTTATGTGCCCTTAAACCAAAACCAACAAACGTGTCTGGAAACAGTTTGTACTAGTAGTAAGCTACGTGACAGTGTAATACCAGTTAGATATCTCAGTGGTTGCATGCGGCTTATGTACCCTTAAACCAAAACCAACAAACGTGTCTGGAAACAGTTTGTACTAGTAGTAAGCTACGTGACAGTGTAATACCAGTTAGATATCTTAGTGGTTGCATGCGGCTTATGTACCCTTAAACCAAAACCAACAAACGTGTCTGGGAACAGTTTGTACTAGTAGTAAGCTACGTGACAGTGTAATATCAGTTAGATATCTCAGTGGTTGCATGCGGCTTATGTACCCTTAAACCAAAACCAACAAACGTGTCTGGGAACAGTTTGTACTAGTAGTAAGCTACGTGACAGTGTAATACCAGTTAGATATCTTAGTGGTTGCATGCGGCTTATGTGCCCTTAAACCAACACCAACAAACGTGTCTGGAAACAGTTTGTACTAGTAGTAAGCTACGTGACAGTCTAATACCAGTTAGATATCTTAGTGGTTGCATGCGGCTTATGTGCCCTTAAACCAAAACCAACAAACGTGTCTGGAAACAGTTTGTACTAGTAGTAAGCTACGTGACAGTCTAATACCAGTTAGATATCTTAGTGGTTGCATGCGGCTTATGTACCCTTAAACCAAAACCAACAAACGTGTCTGGAAACAGTTTGTACTAGTAGTAAGCTACGTGACAGTGTAATATCAGTTAGATACCTCAGTGGTTGCATGCGGCTTATGTGCCCTTAAACCAAAACCAACAAACGTGTCTGGAAACAGTTTGTACTAGTAGTAAGCTACGTGACAGTGTAATATCAGTTAGATATCCCAGTGGTTGCATGCGGCTTATGTGCCCTTAAACCAAAACCAACAAACGTGTCTGGAAACAGTTTGTACTAGTAGTAAGCTACGTGACAGTGTAATATCAGTTAGATATCTTAGTGGTTGCATGCGGCTTATGTACCCTTAAACCAAAACCAACAAACGTGTCTGGAAACAGTTTGTACTAGTAGTAAGCTACGTGACAGTGTAATATCAGTTAGATACCTCAGTGGTTGCATGCGGCTTATGTGCCCTTAAACCAAAACCAACAAACGTGTCTGGAAACAGTTTGTACTAGTAATAAGCTACGTGACAGTGTAATATCAGTTAGATACCTCAGTGGTTGCATGCGGCTTATGTGCCCTTAAACCAAAACCAACAAACGTGTCTGGAAACAGTTTGTACTAGTAATAAGCTACGTGACAGTGTAATATCAGTTAGATATCTCAGTGGTTGCATGCGGCTTATGTGCCCTTAAACCAAAACCAACAAACGTGTCTGGAAACAGTTTGTACTAGTAATAAGCTACGTGACAGTGTAATATCAGTTAGATATCTCAGTGGTTGCATGCGGCTTATGTGCCCTTAAACCAAAACCAACAAACGTGTCTGGAAACAGTTTGTACTAGTAGTAAGCTACGTGACAGTCTAATACCAGTTAGATATCTTAGTGGTTGCATGCGGCTTATGTGCCCTTAAACCAAAACCAACAAACGTGTCTGGAAACAGTTTGTACTAGTAGTAAGCTACGTGACAGTCTAATACCAGTTAGATATCTTAGTGGTTGCATGCGGCTTATGTGCCCTTAAACCAAAACCAACAAACGTGTCTGGAAACAGTTTGTACTAGTAGTAAGCTACGTGACAGTGTAATACCAGTTAGATATCTTAGTGGTTGCATGCGGCTTATGTGCCCTTAAACCAAAACCAACAAACGTGTCTGGAAACAGTTTGTACTAGTAGTAAGCTACGTGACAGTCTAATACCAGTTAGATATCTTAGTGGTTGCATGCGGCTTATGTGCCCTTAAACCAAAACCAACAAACGTGTCTGGAAACAGTTTGTACTAGTAATAAGCTACGTGACAGTGTAATATCAGTTAGATATCTCAGTGGTTGCATGCGGCTTATGTGCCCTTAAACCAAAACCAACAAACGTGTCTGGAAACAGTTTGTACTAGTAATAAGCTACGTGACAGTGTAATATCAGTTAGATATCTCAGTGGTTGCATGCGGCTTATGTGCCCTTAAACCAAAACCAACAAACGTGTCTGGAAACAGTTTGTACTAGTAGTAAGCTACGTGACAGTCTAATACCAGTTAGATATCTTAGTGGTTGCATGCGGCTTATGTGCCCTTAAACCAAAACCAACAAACGTGTCTGGAAACAGTTTGTACTAGTAGTAAGCTACGTGACAGTGTAATATCAGTTAGATATCTTAGTGGTTGCATGCGGCTTATGTGCCCTTAAACCAAAACCAACAAACGTGTCTGGAAACAGTTTGTACTAGTAGTAAGCTACGTGACAGTGTAATACCAGTTAGATATCTTAGTGGTTGCATGCGGCTTATGTGCCCTTAAACCAAAACCAACAAACGTGTCTGGAAACAGTTTGTACTAGTAGTAAGCTACGTGACAGTCTAATACCAGTTAGATATCTTAGTGGTTGCATGCGGCTTATGTGCCCTTAAACCAAAACCAACAAACGTGTCTGGAAACAGTTTGTACTAGTAGTAAGCTACGTGACAGTGTAATATCAGTTAGATATCTTAGTGGTTGCATGCGGCTTATGTGCCCTTAAACCAAAACCAACAAACGTGTCTGGAAACAGTTTGTACTTGTAGTAAGCTAAGTGACACTAAAATATCTCAGTGACACACGTACCAACTGTGAGTCAGCCACTCAACCTGACACTAGGAGACCTGGATCAGTTGGTCTGCTTTATAGGCCATCATTAATAAAGTTTTATGTTCGGTTCTCATAATGCTCAAGGGGCATCCACTCAACCTGCTTTGACGTAAACACTACAAGAGAAGTATGAGTTGTGAGGGGAGAGAACTGAGTGCCAGGCGTATACTTAGCTGACAATCAAACCAACACTAACTTTTAGTCTCTTAGTTTCCCTGGCTACTGGATTATTAATAAAGGCTCTTTTTAAGGAGCAATCGACCTTAGTATTAATGCCTACACTCGCTCGCCTCTCATATTCACCCATATATCTACGTTTGGCTTCCTAGTTATCAATAACGGTTAACCTCATCGAAAAATAATGCTGAAGATGTCAATTAAAAACCTGAGCAAGTGTTTGTACCACCTCTTGGTGGTACCACCTAAGTTGTACCACCTTACTTGGTGGTACCACCTAAGTTGTACCACCTTTACTTAGTCACGCCATTTGTGATGTAGGCCTAACACAAATGTTGAAATGGATGCAGAAATACACAATTTTCGAAAACGAGTGTTATTTAGGAACCGAAATGGCATAAATCACTCCTGATAATCTCGATAAAAGTTGATATAATTGTATAATTAAAAATCTAATCAATGAAAAAGATTCTTTTATGTCAATTTTACTTTATTACCTCTTGGTAACTAAAATAAATCAAACTTCAATATATTATAAATTACCTTGTCTATTCGAGATATATTTCAGCTCATATTACTTAACTATTTTTAGTAAATTATCTGTGATAGTAAAATATAAATTAAACACAGTTATTATAAAATGTAAATATTATTTAATTAAGTTTAAAAATCTTAAACGTAATTAATTTTTAATTATTCTTTGTTTGCTTTAAGGGTAGCAGTGCGGGGTATACTGGATAATTTTAGGATATGAACATCGAATGATTGAATGAAAGAAAGTTTATTATTCTATATACAAGATTTATTTGTTTTTTTTATAGTCAGCCTACAGGGTGGGTCAAAGCCATTGCACGTGTAAAGGTGGGCGGGTCAGTACCACTGCACGAGTAGAGGTTGGTGGATGGGTTGTACTATTTACATTATGCAAAATATTATAGCATACCTGAAGTACATAATATATTGCAAAAATATTAGTTAAATCAAGTCATTACACATTTAAAATAAAAACCTAATTTCCTTATAAATAATAAATAATTACCAAACTAAAAATATAACAACGAATATTTAGCTTAAGGCATAATAACCCTGTAAGGGAAAATTACTCATTTTAAATACTCGGAGAAAAGGGATAGTTAGCAAGTGAGGCCTATAGCTTAAATATTCAAGATAAAAAGGATACAATAGTAAAAATAAAAAAAAAAAAAATTAAAAAAAAACTAATTACGCTTCATAATCGTAATTTTTAATTTCGTTGTAAGAATATAGTAAAAAAGTTAAAAAAAACATAAATGTTCAATAAAGATGAATAGATAAATAAACATGTATATACAAAAAACTACAAGAATATACCGATAGTAAAAAGAATAATAACACACCAATAGTAGAAAGAATATACTTGTAAAACTCTCTTTGTGGCTTCACACTCATTACGTAATCATCACACACGTAACGTACAAATAGATTTACACGCGTTTATATTATTTTTTCTAAGTTAAACATTTTAAAATGATTGCAGTCATTTATAAACAATCTCTTAAAAATCTTATGAAATGTATCATTATGACTAAATTATTTTATATTTTGAGGTAATAAATAAAAAATGAGGTGTGAGAATAACATTTTTGAAAAATAGATAGCTTCCTTCGGTCTTGGCACAAATGCATATTTTTGATTTCGCAAGTTTGTTATTCTAAAGGGAAACGGGTCATCACTACTCCTGTCAAAGACAATCTGTAGTAATAATAAATGTATATACTTCTAAGGAGTAAAATATTGAGAAATTTAAAAGGTGGGACTGAATGTTCAGTTCTAGAATGGTTGGTTATAATTTTAACAAGAAGTTTTAGGCTTTAAATTAGAGAAGCCATTTAAATTTCTAAGCCATATTCCAATTTAAAGTTTACAACTGCATTGTAGATTGTTCTTAGGCCCTAATAGTTCAATGCGACAAACAACCCTTAGCATATAAAAAGATCTAATTTATTAAATTAATTTATTATTAAAATAGATAATGTGTGGTTTCCAATTTAATTTTTGATCAATATAATTCCAAATATTTTATTTATAAAGCATTCAGTCATTTTGCATTTAATTTCGTAACTTTTTACAAGAGTTAGCCTTATATAATAGATCAGTGTTATCAGCAAAAGCTACTAACTCGCCTTTGAAGAAGCCACTCCATAAAGTGTTTATATAAATAAAAAACAAAGGGCATGACAATACAAAACCCTGGAGATTTCCAAATGTTATCGTTCCTACATTACTGTATGTATACATGGCATACTCTAGTTTGCTGGGTGCGTCATTGAAGGAAGAATCGAAACCATTTATGAGCGATATCCTATATTCCAGCATTGAACATTCTTACTAGAAATATTTCGTGTTGTGCAGTGTCAAAAGCTTTCATTATATCGAAAAATATGCCAGAAAAGTATTGAATACCGTTAATATTTGTATGTATGGGGGACATGAAGGTCAACAGAGCAAATCTAGTACTTAGATTTTTCTGAAAGCTGTAATGTTTCTTGTTAAAAAATTATAATAAGTATTTAAACATTTAACAAGCCTTATCTTACATACTTTTCAAATATTTTAGAAAATATTGAGAGCAAGGCAATGGGTCTATGGTTATTTGGATTGGTTTTATCGTTCTTTTTGAATAAAGGATTTACGATTTCTCTTTTTAATTCATCAGGGAATTCGCCCTCTATAAATCTGAAATAAATCATAGTAAAGCTCTAAAATATACTAAAACATCCAACGTGTCTATTATAAATTATATTGTTATAATTTATATTATATTAATTATATTATAAATTATAAATCAAACAACGATGTCTATTATAAATTTGGGGGTTGTACTATGATAACCTGGCACCTTTTTAAAATGTAATGTAGGGACTGTAATATTTAACTCTTCCAATGTTACAGGGTTCAACACAAATTTAATCAACAATTGGTTTTTTTTTAACATTATTCTTATACAAGTGATCCTTTGCATCTAATTTACTTATTTAGTTATGTATATTTACTCGAAGGTTATTAGCAATGAAAAAAACACTCGTTAAATATATTTTAAAACCCTTCCAAAATGTGGTTTGTGTATATACTACAAATATACTATGTCTTTTTTTACTTACTATTTCGATTCTCATTTCTATTATGGTTTCCCATTGTATTTTGGATTTTTTGCATTCTTTTGACATTTTTCCTTGAAGGAGTCACATTAAGCTAATCTTATTTTATTCAATAAATTGTTTTTAAAGATGTATATGGTAGTCGTGATTGTATATTGTTGGGATGTTAAAAATAGGATAAGAATAAAGAGTTTTCCTTCTAGTCTTTGTCAGAATACTAAAATTGAACCACGGTTCATGAAGTTCTATTTAACGTTTTTTTAAAATAATTTTAAGTGATAGATTGTGTTCTCGATTATCTTAATGCTGACACGATGTTCGCTCAATAGTTGTCATCAACGTGGAAGTCTGGGGTGTCCATGTTGGGTAGTAGTCAGGGCAAAATGTTGTATAGGCAAGATAATCGTGTACCATACTTGTCAATTAGCTGAAGATTAGATCAATAGTGAGTGGTTTGTATTCCGTGTAAATATTTAGATCTCCAGTTACACTGACAATTTGGCTATTAATAAATGGCTCGTTCAAAACATAATTAGTAACGAAGACTATACTCGATCAACACTCATATTCGACAATCAAAAGATTTATGATAAACACCACTCAACAACGCATAGTGTATCATTTTCCTTATGGGGGCCAACACTCACTCCGGTTTAACAAGAAACTGAGATTACCAACTTAAAAATATTTACAACCAACGATAATTTACAACGCTTTAATAGGCATTTTGTCATAGTATAAAGCTCTGATTATTATGTTAAATATTTAAATATATGATTCAATTTAGTTCGTCATACATAACAGCTTTAACTTAAAAACCTCTAACATTTTGAACAAAAGTCGTAATTTGTAAGTAAGGATTATTTTTTATTTTGTGTAACGAAGATAACTGTCTGTCTCATAAAGTACAATGAAAATGTAACAGAATGCCGTAATGGTTCCAATCAACCAATAGGGAGCTAATGGTCAGGTGACGGTGTCAGCTGGGCAACCAACGACGCGTTGTTAGTGCAGTTCTGCCAACGTCGAAAATAAAATAACGATGTAGAATTTTGAAAACATACTATAATGGGTGTTAGTTATTTTTTTTTTTTTTGTTTTACTTAAGTGATCATTTATCCAAAGGAAATTGTCACCTTCTTTATTATATAGTAATATACTACAATCAATTGTTATATTTAATTACTTTCTTAAATCTTAGTTAACCTTTGAGTACACAATAAAAGTCGCTGAAGACTTAACAGTTTTTCCAAGCCAATTAACTTAGTTTCTTATTACCAATAGAATTTTAAGACCTAAACCTTTATAAAATTACTTTTTTCCTTTCCATACATTTTAAATAATTATTACCTACTCACAACACCGCACTTATATTGATTTATAATCTTATTAATTATAAAAAGACTTACGTTTTACAATAAAAAACCAATCAAGGGTTAGTTCAATCAAATGTCTTGTAGCATAAATTTTAATCAAAATAAATCCTATTGTGTAATGCAAATGATAAGCCACCATGATTAGTTCTACATTTTATGATCCTCTGTTCAGATATAAAAACTAGTACATAAATTAAAAATGCGTCATATCCAAAATCCATAAAAGGTGTTTAATAGTGCAATATTACTTATAATGTACATTAATGAATATTACAAAAAAAGACCCTTCTCCCACGATTGTAATTGTACAATTACAACCTCCTCTCCATTCACACTAAATTTTACAGTTACCATTACAATATTTTTACTCGTGCCTAGACAATCCATGTAGCCCTCCTCAATTACTTTAATACACTTTTCATACTTGTCTACAATAATAACATTAATTAAATGTTTTCAAAAAAGTAGTTTTGTGTACCAATTTTATTGTACACATCGGTAGAAACAATCTTGTTAGGTCTGTCTAAATTAAAAGAATAAAATAAATAAAAGTTCAACATAAATATCCATTTTTGATAAAGAATAAAGTCTTAAAGATTGTTTTATAGCAATATATAAGTTAGTGTCACACAATGGTCTTCATTAATCAGAAAACCTTTGACTATATGTGAACGTGCTATGTTATTATTGTGTATGTATTTAATTAAAAGTTCAACAAAAAGGTTATATTTAGATCTATAAAGACATACTCTCAATTCTTCAACTTGTAGAAAGATCGAAGCAATAAGCGCGTTACAAATCGCCCCCTATCCTGCAGACAATTACCCCGGCGTTTACAGTCGGAAACACTCACATTCAAACTGACGCCCAGGTCGTAACCCCGATACCTCTAAACCTGTACCGGATTTATTCTGCCTTTCAAATCGTACTTTATACACAAAATTGTATATTGTTTAGTTGCTTGAATAAATATATATATTTTAATGTATTTCAGATTTTATTACTTTTTAATAATATGCACAATTATTTTAGACTTAGAATAAAATATTTGTATGTATTAATTTATTTAAAATAAGATCGTATTGACTCATTTTAGAAAAAAATATACAGTAAACTTTTCTGTCCCTAATTTCAAGCAAATTAAAAATTTCAATTAGAAAATTCAAACTAAAATTCTTTGAATTTTTTTAAATAAATATCCTGCCATTCAATTTTTAAATTAAAAAAATTCTTATTTTTATATTAAGTTTAATGTTACTAAAACTGGTATATTCGTAATAATGATGTAAATGCTAATTTGTAATGTAAATGTAATGTAAATGTAATGTAAATGTAATGTAAATGTAATGTAAATGTAATGTAAATGTAATGTAAATGTAATGTAAATGTAATGTAAATGTAATGTAAATGTAATGTAAATGTAATGTAAATGTAATGTAAATGTAATGTAAATGTAATGTAAATGTAATGTAAATGTAATGTAAATGTAATGTAATGTAAATGTAATGTAAATGTAATGTAAATGTAATGTAAATGTAATGTAAATGTAATGTAAATGTAATGTAAATGTAATGTAATTGTAATGTAAATGCACCCATGTAAAATGCTAATTTCTTTTCAAGCACTAGTGTTAGTTTTAAATACATTTACGGTTTGATTTATTGTGTACAATAAGCTTTATAACCTTTTAATTACCTGAGATTTAATACATTTATTGTAAAACCTTGGAAGTTGCACAGCCCTTATAAAGCTTTTTATTAAAATCTATCAACTACAGTTTTGTAGATATTAAAATACGTACTAAACTCAAACGATGCACTTAATACACGTTTACAGTTACCGTAAATATACTAGAAATTAGTCAAAAAACGTATAAATGCCATTCTGCGAAATTTTTCAAAAGATAACTAGCAAAACTAAAACCTTAAGACATAAAAAAGGTTTCAATAACATTTTAAACTTTCTAGTTATTTAAAATTAAGTGAATGTTTATGGTATTTTTTATAATTTAATTTTATTCGCACAATTTAATTTGTTACAATCAGTTAACATTGATTACTACCTTTGTGTTGGTTTGATATCAAATGTAAGCTAATTTTGGAAATATAGGCCTATGTATTAACCAGGGACTCTAAGAATGTCCATGCAAAGTTTCAGCAGAGTGGTCCTAGTAGTTTTTGCGTGATTGAGTAAAACACACACAAACACCATTAGATTTTTATATAATTGTAAGTATAATATTTTTGTAAATAAACACAGGAACAAATTATCTTTTAAAAATTTGACCACAGAGCTTAGCTTCAACTAATAATTACTATATGACGAATGCAAGTTATGCAAGTTATTCAAGTTATGAAAGTTATCCAAGTTATGTAAGTTATGCAAGTTCTCCAAGTTATCCAAGTTATGCAATTTATCCAAGTCATGCAAATTATCCAAGTTATGTAAGTTATGCAAGTTCTCCAAGTCATGCAATTTATCCAAGTTATGCAAATTATCCAAGTTATGCAAGTTATGCAAGTTATTCAATTTATCCAAGCTATGCAAATTATCCAAGCTACACAGTTTATGCAAGTTATCAAAGTTATGCAAGTTATCAAAGTTAAGCAAGTTATTCGAGTTATCCAAGTTATGCAAATCTATAACGTCGTCTTCAACAATCTACAAGTACAGTCTGTTTCGAGAGTTACACAGTCCGACCAAGTAATATTTTCACACATTACCAACAGCTTGTCATAAATACATAGGTCTGAGTATTCTCCATATACGTGAAATAAAATAAACATAGTTTCTGTGTTAATGAAAAGATACTGAATAATGAACGGATAAGATTGTTTTAATTATTGTTCACAACAAGTGTGAACAACAAGTGGAATCACTATTTGATTGAGGCCAAAATATGAAATATATTAAAATTTTTTCAGCATACATACTTACAACTTTGAGATTTTATTCATGATACATTACATTCGACACTAGTGGTGAAGTAATGTAATCCAGCTACTTGGGGACAAAGTGTTCTGGAGATATAGGCGATACGTTCTCTTCTTTCTGGAGAAGTCTGTATTAGAACACATGGAGTGTCCATATTGGGTGGTAGTCAGAGTCCAGGTGTTGTGTAGGACAGAGAACCAAGTATCAGGCTAGTCATTAGCTGAACATCTGACCAATATACGTGGTTCGTATTCCACGTAAATTGGTAGGTCCCTTAGTTTTCCTAGCTCTGAACTATAATTGACGTGTAGTCAATGTGATAGGAGGATAACTGACTACAGAGTTCAACCACACCAATACTACACTCATTTAACCATTTATATTTACCTTAATATATGCACAAACCGGTTCGGCGTCTCGTATTGTCTAGAAATCAAAATAACTCAAATTTAAAATGATGACAAAGTTGATACAAAAAAAAAATTGAAGGTGGGTTGAACCTGCAAGTTCCTAACTTTATGGTCGCTGTAATTTGTGAAAATCTGAGAGTTCGCCGGGGAACATTTTATGGTATAGAGCGTCATAAACATTTTATGACCCTTTTCACTTTAATAAAGTCAGGACAACTCGTAGCACAACATACTACTTAATGGAAGATTTTAGTTACAATATAATCAAATTTATAAATTTGAATTTATTCTGACATGTGTGTTGGACATCTGAAAAATTTGAAATATGAACTGATGATGAAATAATGATTTATTTTTCAATAAGTATTTACAACAACATTAAATGTTATTTATTAGAAAATACTAAACCATCTTTAACCAGTTGCGATGGTTTAGCAATACATAAAGATTATAGAGCTTAGAATCTATCTTAATAACAAAATGAATAATGCGACTAGTCTGAACGTCATCTTAACTTTAACAGAACGTACACTCCTGATAGTTAAATAACAAAATAATGAATAATACATAATTAGCTCGTTTAATAAAAGGTAAAATTCGTTCAAAATAAAATAAATATAGATGTGACATAAAAGGTAAAAAAAGTTACAAAATCCGTATGGTCAGCTACAGACTCACTATGATTTGTCTGTAGTAGTTGAATAAAAATATATTTAAAACATTTATGAAAAGGGAAAACAACAAGAAAAACATAAGCCCAATCATATTGTACATAACCATAGTAATAATAAAAAATATTATTAAAAACTTATTAACAATCAGTTTATAGCTAAATTAGACTACCTCAGGTTATGTATCAATCGTGATGTGTCTTAAAAATTAAAATTCCATTGTTTTACTTTATTTCCCTACCTAATCAGTGATCTACACAACTCCAGAGTCAGCCGGAATTTTATCAAGCATATTTTCATCTAAAATTTTAAAAGATCATGTTTCTTTAGGTTAATCATAAATAGGTTAAAAGACAATTTTCGCTTGTTATTATGAAATATAATGATTCTGCACTGTTCTTATTTTTGTTATTTAGTTTTAGAAAATGTCTCCCCAACAACTAATTCCGTATTGTCATTTAGGGTTTATGAGAGCAAAATAAAGTGTTATTAAAAGTTTTGTATCACAAATATTGCTCAATAAATAACATCTTCAAATGTTTACTTTCAATCCTCTTATTAGGTCTCCTAAGTAATCCTTCCATGATAATCCCCTGTCTATTAAAAGGGGACATTTGAAGGATCCCACATTTGCTATGGCTTAACAGCTACGCGTTCTTTGACAGGTAGATTAAATATACTTAAATTAATTCTCTTAAAAAAGGACCTGTTCATTCTTAAATTTAAAACTTTAGTTTTGTAAACATTAACACACATTTTGTTTACCATATACCATCTATTTAAATAAGATATTGTTTCATTTACACTGCTACGTAGTCTCTAGTTATCTCTATTCCGAAATAAAAAAGCAACATCATCATCAAAGGTAGCCGTTGCCTCTGGCTGGACTTGCAAAGGATCATTAATGTAAGTCAGAAACAAAGTAGCTGACAAAACGGAACCCTGTGGTACACCTTTTGTAATATTTGCTGGTTTGTTTAGGCAGCCCTAAAATTGATTATTTGTTCTAGAATTGTGTAAACTAGTTCATCTCATCTCCCCTTATTCCTATATTTTCCATTTTAGCCAGCAAACACTCATGATCCACAAAATCAAAGGCCTTCCGAAAGTCCGCAAAAACTGCTGTACATTTATTGCCTTCAATAATTTTTTGATAAACAATTTCCAAAAACGCTGACAACGGATGCCTCATACTTTTAGCTTCTAAAAACACATACTGATTTTTACTAAATAAATTGAAATTTTTAAACAATTTAATAATCTTGCTTTTATCGCCGTTTCAAAAATTTGAAGACACCCCTGTACGAAAGCTATAACTGATTAAGTGTTCAAGCAAGTATGCAAACATCTATAGAGCTTTTTGCGACATTAACAGTTACATTATCAAACCCAATAGAACGTTTATTTTTCAAATTACTGATGATGGTTTTTAATTCTTAACAATCAACAGAGAGTAAAAAGAAGGGGCATTTAACTCAAAAAGAACAGAAACAATGTTAAATGGATATGCGTATGAAAATGATAAAATTTAGCATGTCCAGTCGTCTGTCGTTTTTCAGCATGATAAATGAGTGGAGGATATAAAAAGTAAGGCTAATGATGTCATTTAAAACCTAAAATGTGTTTTGACCAACAAGTTTTAACCCCTTGCGAAGGGAGGCCAAGGTCTAAGGGTGAAAAGGTTGCAATGTAACACTCCATTTAAAAACAAACTATTCAGACAGTTTCAATATATGGCTAGTATTTATTTCGACCAATATAGACAATACTAGATGAGAAAAATAACAATACAAGTAAAGGTAAGTAAGAGGATTTTCATGACATAAATAACTAGAACTCGTCCCAAATATTATATAAGTGTAAAATAACAATAGAAATAAAGCCAAGTGAAAAAATGTTGAAGGAATAAATAATGGTATTCATCCCAAATGGGATGGATATTTTAAAAAGTGGAAAGTTACGGCATAACTATTATAGATAAGTGAGAGAGAGCATTCCCAGCTGGAAAAGAAAGTATTAATCTCGAACAAGGTGGGTAACTCTAAAAGTTGAAAGTAGCAATAGCAGTACAACAAATGATTGTGTTTGGAACAACGCCATCCCCGCTTTACTTTATCGCTATTATAGACCGAAATGAATGAAATATGGGCGCCTTATTAATTAGCGTGTCCGTAGGAGTCGTTGTGAAGCTACTGTCAATTAATCATGTTGTAGTGAATCATCTGTAACAATAGAAAAGAAATTACGAACCTGTGATCAATTAATGTACCATAGCTTTTCCCGTGGTTAACATATCAATACAAAAGGGTCTTGTTACCAAATAACTAAAGATGGCGAGGCTTAATTCATTAATTTACGTGTTTAGAATAATTCTGTTAGCTCTATTTGTTACTGTCGTAACCTGTTGCCAGTTAATGGGACAAACGGTAAGTTAATTTTAATATGTTAAATAAACTTAACCAACAACACTTTATTTAATTAGTACTTTATTTCAAAATAAAAATAAAAATAAATTTGTATATTAGGTATTTTTTAAGAATCAAGGCCATAAATGACAAAAGATAACTTCTACGTATTCAATCTGATGTCAGAGGCTACAGAAATAATTTAAATGGACAGTATTTTCAATTTGAATAAACCAAATGTGTTCCAGTTCTACATAATAATGTAACTTAACCCTTAAATGCATGACGATTTTCTGTTCATTGAGTTTGTACCACTTAATATAAACTAAGAAACAGTAATATTACCTGGAAACAATAAAGCAACTAAATAACCTCTCATATTTTATTATGTTGAATATATAAAAATATTTTAACTTACATAAAGTAAAATTACAATGAAACACTTGTCTCAAATACGAGTGAATTATTTGACAAAACTTGTTCATTTTAACTTGCAATATTCTTTCTTAATATATATTAAAGAAACGAATGTTGTGCATATAAGGAATACAGTCAAATTAATTTACTTTTGTTTGTTTCATAAAAACAGTTTTCTGTCTACTTTAAGCTTACATTATAATATGTTTGGTGCCTGTAAGGAATGTGTGAATTATTTATTATTATGAAAAGCGCTGTTTTAATCATTTTCATAATTATTGATTATTGAATTCATTGATCACTAAACAATTAAAATTTAGTGCTATAAAATATAACCACTGTTAAAGTTATAAAACATTTGTGCTTGTTATTTACTGTTCAAATTTTGTCCTCGGCTTATTAACCTAAAAATACACAGAATCGTAAAGAAAATGTATCGAAAGTTTAGTTTAAACTTATTTTTGCATTGTTTGCCGTGCAAAATTACGTATTTTCTTTGTTTTAAATTAAATAAAATTAGATAAAACCATAGCACAAAAAAGAGCTTCCAGATAGTGAAAGCTACTGTGTTGTAAATGGACACACTAACAATTAGTTTGGTTAAAGAGAGATAGTGCCAATAATGAACTACGTAAAATAAAAGTTGTTGATTTTGCCTGGATGGCGGAGTATTTTATATAGAGTAAACAGTTTGACGCTACAAATCTATTACTAATTTTCAACTAAAACAGACAAACATAAACATAGTGTAAATTCGAGTTTGTATACATCGCGTTTTCTTATCACGATAAACTGATTGATAATATTTAAAAATTAGAAATTTATTATCACTATTAACCATTTATCGTAGCCTACTCTAAATTATTATGTATTTTTGCTTATTTTAACAATGAACAAAAAGTGTATGATCTTCCAATAATCAATCGAGGAAGAATAATGCTTAAATTAGCATTCACAAAGATACTTTGAATTTAAACATAGTTTAGTAAGTCTAACAAAAGCGTAAACATCCAGATCGAGAAAATTGGTTCAGTATATTTATATCAATATGGTTGGAATATTTAAGGTTATTGTTACTTCAATAGTAAATTTGAAATTACCGTTTCAGTGCAAGAACGACTATTCGTGCTGTAAAGTTGCTTCAGGCTGGACTGCATGGAAATCTGCTTGTAAAGGTGGCGCTTGTAAAGTAATTCCATCGACTCGTTAATTATCCCTTTTGATAATTAATAACGTACCCTTCACCACTTCTTATAATCCTCAAGGAACTAAAATTGATTATTGGTATCACAAGTTAATCTGTATATATCTTTGAATAATAAACATTTAAACAAATTCAATGAATTTTTGTTTACCTGCTCCACAAAAATGTGATACAATCTTCACACTAAAAGCTAGGGAGAAAACGTTCCTGACATATATAACTGTGATTTATCTAGATCAAGATTGATATTTATAATGTGGGAAGTAACAGCACAGCACAAGTACATCTAAAGAGAGAACGTCCTCGGCATAAATCACTGGTATTTATCTCGACCAAGTTAGATATTTCTAATGTGGGAAGTAACAGCAGAAGTACAGCTAAAGAGAGAACGTCCTCGGCATAAATCACTGGTATTTATCTCGACCAAGTTAGATATTTCTAATGTTTGAAGTAATAGCAGAAGTACAGCTAAAGTGAGAATGTTCCGGCATAAATCACTGGTATCTCGACCAAGATAGATAATTCTAATGTGGGAAGTAACAGCAGAAGTACATCTAAAGAGAAAATGTCCCGCCATAAATCACTGGTATTTATCTCGACCAAGTTAGATAATTCTAATGTGGGAAGTAACAACAAAAGTACAGCTAAAGAGAGAACGGTCTCGGCATAAATCACTGGTATTTATCTCGACCAAGATAGATAGTTCAAATACCACAATGGCTGTGATGTATTTATTGGAGCTACGTGCTTTTTGTATTGATCAGTACATTTTTGTAAATAGGAAGATTGTTACTTTTAAGAAATTAAAACAAAAATATAATAATAATAACGGTTTAGCAGAAAACAGTGAAAAATGGATTATCAATCTTTAAATGTATGCATTATGTTTTAAAAAAGGAAACTCGTTTTCTGTTAGGTGCAATATTTAAGTATTGGTTTTGATGTTTGGTATTGAAATAAAATTTACTTGTTTCGCGAGGAATATCTTTATTTATAATAAAACATAGCTGTTTTAGTTTAAATCATGTTCTTTACTTGTATGTTGCTTTGAAGATGAAAACTGTGATTTAGGAAAAAAATCTCAGACAAATTGTATAAATTTTGCCTATAATATATGCAATAAGTGAGGTCTCTTCAATATGGCAATAAACAACAATTTTTCATTTTTAGTTGTCCTTGATGTATTATAATATTTATTTATTAAATTTTTGAAATATTATATAATTAAATGTATAATTAGACCAGATAAGGTGCCTGATCAGTAATCCGTTCTAAATGGCTAAATGGTTCGTCTAAGTGGGAGATTGGCTTCGTGTTGACGAGGTACTAATAACATCTCTATTGATTGCTCAGATCATATATATCCACTTCAGTTCAGTTCATATGAAGCAAACCTTGCACATGTTAATTAGATCGGATGATAACATACGATTTTTAACAGTTTATAATCAATTTTAAAAGTAATTAGTTTTACATCAAGGAAATTTAGGTTATTTATTATTATTCAATTATATCACACAAAATATAAATAAATTACTATATAATATTTTGTTAAATAAAAACTTCATTTTATTGTGAGTTTTAGCGTAGAAAAATCAATATGGATTACATGAAATCTCAGGGAGAAAATATCTAAATAATTTTCTGTATAAGCAGCAGTCACTATAGGCAAGCCTGTTCTT
Source organism: Stictocephala bisonia (assembly GCA_035578905.1). Lineage (NCBI taxonomy): Eukaryota > Metazoa > Arthropoda > Insecta > Hemiptera > Membracidae > Stictocephala > Stictocephala bisonia. The sequence continues at coordinate 152,751 of JAQJVL010000411.1, read as the reverse complement.
ATATTTGACCATAGGAAATATCGAATTTTCTTAGGGATAGTGAAAGGGTTTATCGACTTTTTTTTAGATTAGTGTCGACATTTTTTTAGATTAGTGCTACTCATTGTATGTATGAAGAAAATGTATTTTTCAAAGAAAGTTTACTGTATTTCTGCCCCCCATTCTCATAAAATAAAAAGACCTTTCAATTAATTTGAGTGTTGACGCTTAAGTCGATTTTTATCAAAAGAAGTCGTGACTTCTTGCCAACGTGATGAGTAGTAAAACAATCAAAGATAGATCGGTGGAAGTTGAACATAAGTGTGAGCACCATAAGAATTCTTGTCTTGTGATCGTAAAAAATAAGTATTTACAAGTTGGTAAAAAAATACATTTAGCGTCCCCTAAACCCAAAAAAGTGGGTTTTTCGTAAAAGGATTTTTGTGTCTGCCCGTATGTGAGTCTGTCTGTGTGTATGTGCAGTTCACTGGAGAACAAACGGATGGATATATTTTTATGAAATTTGGTATATAGGTGAATTTAGCCAATATCTACAGATAACCTTTTTGAAATTTAGTTGTTTCATAGGCAAAAAACATACAACAATTGTTTTTTTCTCAAAAAGGCTCTAACAATTTTGATTAAATTTTCAGGAAATCTTTGAATTGCAATTTAAAATACTGTGAATGCAAAGTAAAAAGAGCACGCCTCTAACTTGACTAGCTTTTGAGTTATGGCAAATAAAAACATATTTCATATTTGGGAATCAAACTGGTAATATTCAGTTTTGGTATTTTAGTGTTTAATACGGAGAAAAGTTTGTGTCAAATCTTGGGAACCATTTATTTAATTCGTTGTAGTAAACAATAACATTAGTACTATATGGTATATTTTTAAAAGCTATGCATAATTTCTTTGTTTTGTAAATATTTTTAGTAATGAGTGGAAAATCTAAGGACTTTCCAATTTGAGCCTTTATAAATTTAGTAAAATAGTCTTCTCAGTTGCATTCAACTTAGTACTTTCATTGAATATGCCATAAAATGAGTCTAATACCGTATCTACGACTGTGACATTATAAACTGCATCCAAGGTAATATTGTTGTATGAATATTTACTCTCTAAAAATTAACTCTCTCAATAATAAAGCTTTCCTTAGGCTATGTGTAAACACGTTCCTTGTTGTTTATAGTTAATGCTCCTAAACTTTGGTCAATAATAGTAATATGAAATTGCCCTGATTTAAAATTCCTTAGATTTCCGTGCCTTAAAAATTATGCTCTATACATGAAGAAGGTTGCGTAGTAATCATGGCGCTATCTGTAATTAAACTACTAAGGATATACTAGGGTCATTTTCATACTAACGTTCAACATCCTCTCCCTAATGATACAAACACATATAAAGTCACATTATAGGTTAAACTCATAACATATCGTATAAATCAACACTTTCTCATTCTAATCAAATTTAATTAAAATTTGTATTCAATCCATATTTGTATATATACTGAAAGAAAATATTTTCCTCTCCATGTACCGTCCTTTTCTCTACGTTTAGCAAAGTTATTTATCAACATAACCGTACATTTAAAATATAGCAAAAGCAACCTGTTCTTAATTTAAAGTGAAAGCATGAAATATGGATGAAAATATTATAATGTATAAGGACATTTAAAATTTAGGGAATTTATTGTTGGAGTTTTGACCCAGAAAGGGTATTCATCTCCAAGGACATTCATCAAGAAGGGAATTTTTCTCTGCAGTAGTGGTCACACTGCTCCACATTGGAGAAGAATCTAGAGAAGCCATTATGTTTGGATGCTACTCAATAATGTGTAATATTTAGCCGGTACCTTGGCAGAGGAGAATGTCTAAGAAATTAAATTTGAAAAGATGCAATTGTTTTTTATTATAGCCTATTTCATCAACATTATTTCGTTATTTCTTAATGTATAAATCTTATAGTAAACAATCAGTTAGCTTGTACAGTATACGATCGTGTAAGACATGAAATACATTTAATGCTGCTAAATCCGGTAATTAATAATATATACTTATTAAATAAAAATTGCACGTAAGACTATTTTACTTTTTTATAATGTGACGTTAAATTATATGAATATATTATTGATTATGTTAATTCTTGTATTTTTTATATTCAATTCAATATATTGCTGCTGGAATAAAGCAGTGCAGTAACCAGAGGCCAGTGTGTATCTCCAGTCAGTGGTTTTAATTTCACCCTTGACTGCTCTCATCTACCTACTACTGGATGTATTCTACCTGCAGGTGAACTAGGCTGGGCATTTTCCAGAATATATCGTATAAAAATACTAAACAAAATCCGTTGAACCAGTTTATTTTTTTAAAACTTTCAATTTCATTTTGGGGAATAATACCTGATTAAGATTCATTTTTGTAGATTTTTTCTAGGCTTGCTACCCCCAAAAAAATACGAAATCAATGGAGGAGGGCACATCGGGAATTGAATGATTTATTTTCTTCTCAGCTGAGCATTATTTTTATTTATTCATTTTTGTTAAGTAGTCAATCGATTTTAAAATATTTCAGAAAAAGCTTTTCATTATGTTGGCAAAGTAGATGGTTATAAAATGCTGTTGTTTTATTTTTATTAATTAATTATGTGCTTGAAATGTTCATGGAGTTTTAATTGCATATTTCTCATGTCAAAATATATGTTAATGTATTCTTGTATTTTTATAAGTTTAAAATTTAAAAGTCAATAAGTATAAACTTTTAAGCCCAGCTTCATAAGCTAAAGGATATCTGTTCAATCCCAAACAGTGTCAGAAGAATTTTTGAAATGGATCAGCTGATAACCACAGGCTGTTACTTTTCCATTGGTATGTTTTTGTGGAACTACCTAAGTAAAATAGTTGTCCTTAGTTTGTATCAATGCCTATGTTCGTTCTTCAGTAGTGATCACACTCAGTCGAAATCCATATTTGCCCATATTTTAACAGTCAGAGTCTTACGAATTGAAAAATAATGGTATAATTGACCTATCTTTTTTGTAATAATGTTCATTTCTCTTTTTAAGTCTTTCAATTTCAGAGTTGCAGTCTACACCTAAAACCCCACTCTCACAGAGACTATCTGGTTTGGTTAATATGTAATACAGTTTGATAAGTAATTAGCTACAATAAAATGATTTCCCACAGAGGTTAAAACATCGCAGTAAATGCAACTAATGGACTTTGACTATTGGACAAAATTGATTAACATTTTATGTAATATTGATATTAGTATTTTGGGAGAAAAACTTTCATAAAGCGGTTTGTACAAAACTTTTTCAATTCACGATTTGAATATAATTCTTTCAAGTAAAACACGATTAATGAACTCTGTTTCAGAGAATAATTTCTCTTCACAATTTATCAAGTAATTATTTTAGAATTTCAAGTAAAATCAGTCAATGTCACAATACTATCGAGTCAACTTTTCATTAGGTCTTTATGATTAAATATTTTACTCAGCTAAGTAATAAGTAAATAAATCTGACTTGTAGTTTGTATTACTTAAAAAAGTGTAAATAATTATAAATTACATAATTAACTTTTTCTCCACTCTTACTTGAATAACCAATATTTTTAATAATTTTTAATATACAGGGTGTCCAGCTTCGACTATTGCATATTTTAGAGGATTTTTTGTTAGGTCAACACAAGCAAATAATGCCCTTGACAGCGAACGTTTCCCTTTATTTTTTTCGTGGTTTGAAAACCTTCAGTTGGGGAACACTGTGCTAGAAACACGATTTTATTTTGACATTTTATTTAATCAGTCGCATTGTAAAAGTAGCACGGCGTCTGTTCCGTGATTCAGCTACGCGGCTGTAATGCGTGTAATGCGGTCTGCTCTCTTAACAGGCGCTCCGCCATAGACGAGACATGCATGAACTGAATTGTTGTTTTTATGTTTTTATACTGATCTTAAAGTACACCAATAATTAAAGGACCATTGTAACTCATTAAAAACGTTATAAAAGGAATGTTAGCAGCAAAATGTTTCATGGAAAAGGTGTTTCAGTAAAAAAAAAAAACTTAATAAACATTATGTACCGAACTAATTTATGAGACAACAAATTAATTTAAGACTACAAACGAATCAGGCCAAAAAATGCGCCTGTTTACAATTTAAAATTCTCAATTAAGTACAACAATGTTTACTTGGATCATACTAATTACTATATATTTGTATATGATGTCTATTTAGAAACTTGTATCCCTTCTTACTGACATCGATTGTCAAATTATCATCTCAATTGATTTGTTTGGATAAAAAGACACGTGTTTACTTATTTCAGTCACCACACCATACAACCAGAACTAGAAGAAAATAAAAGGATAGATTAAATGAAAAGTTACCAACAAATGAAATTAAACACTACACAATATTTTACATGTCATATACAGTGTTGGATCTAAAACAAACCCATTATATTTTAATGTTTTGAATTAATTTTCAATATATTATTTTAAATGCATTAAAATAGTTAATTTAAAATTATACTTAAAGTACAGAGAAACGCTAAAAGTTTGGAGCACTAAATCTCAGTTTAAATTTTTGTTTAAAAGAGTTTACTCATCCAAAGTTTAAAGTATTTACAAAACACGCAGTAAATCTTACTTAAAACTTTATCACGAGATTATGAATTGAATTCTTTATGACATTGCTACCAAAGACTTAAGTAGAGAAAAGTAGTTTTTAATTTATGAAAATTGCAATATTTCATATTTGTAATGTAAAGCAAAAAGAGACACATTCATAAACTATATATACTTTTCTCATTTATGCAATATTTACCATGCGAGGAGTATTTTTCGCAGAAAAACTCAATCAAGCTGTACGTTAGAGGTCCTTAGTTACTGAATTTAACGCCTTACATGGAGATATCCTTTGGTACTATTCCTTTTACTAGACAACTAAAATTGTACATATAATTCTAAAAAATATAGTATATTTATTTGTAAAACATTTATGAAATATATTAAGTTTAAACGATCTATAATTAATTGTTTCGTTATACGCTCGAATTGAATATTTATATCTATAAAACGATTATTTCATATTAAATGTATAAACTAAAATAAACGTTGTTATTTAACTTTATGATTGTAATTTGTATGGTATTACATGTCTATACTTGAAAATATACTTTTATTCCAAGGGTATTTGGTAAATAACTGTATAACTATTTATGTATGTACATATTTATTAAAAAGCCCACAGAAAAAATTATAATCCATCCCTTCCCCATTTTTAATTGTTTATAAACATATTTCTAACAACTGAGTTATATTATTGAACGTATTTTGCACTGTACTGTCACTATAGTCAAAAAAATATTCCTTAAACAGTAGTGGTGCAGTGCTGTAATCCAATTAATTAGGTACAAATTTATGTGGAGATTTTTAGCGATATGTTCTATCCTCAGTCCTCGTAATACTGACATGGCGTCCGATCAATGATTACTATCGGCGTGGATACTACTGGAGACTTTTTAGGTGGTATTCAGGGTCATAATACTGTGTAGGGATGATAAGTTAGTACAGGGATTGTCAAATAGTAAATATTAGACCAATACTACGTTGTTTGTAAGTTTGTAGATCCATTCGTTAGCCTAACTATTGGGCTATTAATAAATGGCTCTCTCTAAGGAACAGTTGACCTTATTAAGTAACAATAACTACACTCTTTTATCTACTCTCATCACACTCATTCACCCCTTATATTTACTTATATCTCCCCTATCAGCGTCTTAGTTATTAATAATGAATAGCAATTATAATAAACAGTAGGAAATGGTTCTATATGTTTATTTAAATTTTGTATGTAGTAGTTTTGCTCCTCTCTCTTGAAGAGAACCAAACAGCGTTCCGGTGGTTGGACTAATTAAATCATAATGTAAAAGTAGATATCTTCCAAAACTTTTACAGTGCAATAACTTTGTTAAAGATTGTAATTACTTCATAAATTAATTCAGCAACTTTTCATAGCATTACTAATTGTTAGTCATTAATTAATTGGAAGAAACTATAATGTTCTGTTCGTCAGAAAATTTACTGTACACTGTTTATAAGAATATAACTCTAGGATTACCTATTTGTGGTTCAGTGTATTTTCAGATATTTTAGTGTATTGAAGTAATGTTTTAAACATCGGAAAAATTTAATATAAAAAGATTATTCTCACCAATTCTGCTCAATTATTTCAAATACGAACACCAAATAAAACTTTTTTTATGTAAGATTTGTTAAATTACTTGAGATTTTATTATTTCAAGTTAACTTTTAAATGTAGTGCACAAACGTTGCAACAGGTGTATTTGTGTATCCTTTTAGATTAATTTTATCGTGCTAATAAACTTAACTTCCCAAAATAAAAGAACCCTAGCTTTCCTCATCAAAATTAGTTCAGTGGTTTCTGATACTTTGTGATGAGTGGTACATAATTTTTTAAATTATATCTATGAGGAAGATCAATTCCATGTTTACGATATTCTTTTGACAATAAACCAACTAATATATATATATTTGTTACGTACACAAACAAATGCCATATAAAATATTAGTAATAAACATTTTCATACTTTTGACTTACTTCCGCTTTATACTATCACCAATGTGCTAAAATTAAGAAACAGTTTAAATTAAATTTAAAATTACTCAATATTTTCTATTAAATATAGGTATAAAGAAATATTGCAGTCATATCATATTGAGTTCAGCGGAGCGGACACCAGTATGACGACTCGAGGCTTAGGTGAAACTAAATTGTATTGGAGTAATCCTTCATTTAGAGACCTATGAGTATTGGGATCGGTTTTACAATAGAGAAACGATATAATATAAGTTATAAATTACTTATTTTGTTTTATGATTTAAATGCGATTCAAAATTATTACGATTTTGCTATTAAAAATACTAATGTAATATAAGTTACCTGTAAAGTAATAATGTTATTTTTCATGTATTAAAAATTATTTTGTTCATACACAATATGTTTGGTTCATTACAAAGAAAAATACTCATAATAATTATTTGCTTGAAGCCTAATGTACTTGCCTAGAATACGTTTCAAATAGATTGTCAATATATTGAGATTCAACCACTCGCAAACTTTGTTTTAACATCTGTGAGCACTGAATGTGTCCACCCTAATATAGTCCTTTATTTAGTGCACACACTTCTAGGCTGTTATATATTTTCGCAGTAGAGATGAAGGTAAGGACAAGTGGACCATTTTAAGAAATATATTATTCACGAAGTAAATTTAGCGGAAGCGGCCTTCCCTTTTCATCAGGACTTCCGGACATCCCTCTTCTAAACATAACAGTGTTATGGCGTACACTTTTGTAAGAAGAATTATCCTTATTTAAAACATAGTCATGGTATTTTTGTTTCTCTAAGTTTGTCAAAATTATTATATTTGAAACGCCGACATAACTCTATTTGTATTTGAAAGCAAATATAAACGATAACGTGAGTTTAGGATGTGTCTGGATGACTTGTGTAGTCTGGTTACTAGCTGAGTTTTCCTTATGCTCAGAAAAGATTATTTACTAATAGCTCAATAGTCAGGGTAACTAAAGGATCTAAAGCACTACTTGGAGTCCGAGCTACATAGTATTGGATTGATTTTCAGGTATTTTACAAGTATCACCTACAAAATACTCCGAACACAGACTACCACCCGACATGGACACCCCAGACATTACTAGTAGTGTCCTTGTCGATAGCAACCATTGAGCAGGACGCCATGTCAGTATTAAGAGGGTCAAGTATAGAACCTGTCACATACTATCTCCACACTTTGTCCCTAAGTAGCTGGATTACATCACTGCGCCTCTAGTGGTGACCTTACGTTTACATATGACAAAAATTCTTTAACAATACTATAGTTTGATTTATTAATACGAAATTATAAATAATTAGACACAAGTCAAGTTTTTTAAATTGATAAATGAAATATTATCAAAATAAACTTGCGTATATTGTCATAACTTCCATAAGTCTTGGATTTTGAGTTACAATTTAGCTTAAGGCATGCTTTCCACTCAACATACATTTGCCGTTTATACAGTATGTATAAAAACACAAACGTACAACTAATAATATAATGATAAATGTAGAATATTATTGTTCTGTAGTTTGTTGGTAATAATATTTTAATTTTACTGCAACTTGCAGTAAGTTATCATTATTTTTATTCATATTGATATTCTTTTGTTAAATTATATTCAGAATATTTTATTTTAAATAAATGTTTAATTGGTAGCTGATCTGTTCAGTGCTAACAGTTTAATACTTGATACAATTAAGAATAAATTATAATTATTTTGTCTTATTACAGTTAAAAACAACTCAGTATGTGTAAATAAAATCTCAAAAAATAGATTTAATTTAAATAGCTTAACATTTTATTAGTATGATCATATGATATATACTCTATTGCTATATATTCTTGATACTAACTATTGTTATATGAAGTTTCTTAGTTCTATTACGTACTATAAAAAACTCCATGTATATCAGTTTGCTTTATAAATTATATACTTAAATTTTAAATGAAGATCTTAAATTAACAAAGAGTTGTTGTTTTATAAAAATGTATTCACATTTTAAATGGAAGTATTTGTCGAGGAAAATGTTTTACGCTTGATATAGTTTTGTTTTGTAATATAAACTTACGAATGTTAAGATGCAGAAAGATAAATAATCCACAATATTTTACATTGTTTGTGTTTCATTTTCAAAATACATTTATTCTAAGGAGGAATGTTCCTTTTCATATAATCTGTAAGCTTCGGATTCTAAGCAATATAACGGAATCACAAATATGAAAAGAAAACTTTATTTTATCAAAGTCGAGATTGAAATGAAAAACGCCTTATGTGAAAGAGTACAGAAGCACATTTTACAAGGAACTGTTTTACGTTCTGAAAATGTATGGCTTTATTGTTATTTATTATAAACAATCAATGATATGAAAAAATATTAAAATCAATATATTTAAAATATAACTATGTAATTTAATTTTGTCTGATGTTAAATATTGGTAAATGATACAAAACTGCCTTGCAGTCCTAAATTAAGAAACTAGTGTAAATGTATAGGATATTGAGAAGTTAAAAATGTTCACAAGATAATGCAATTAGTAATATTAACTGTAGGGATTTAACTGCTTAAAAGAAAGATGTTTTTGCAAAATAAACCTCATAATATTTAACGAAATACGGTTACAATTTGAAATGAAAACTTATCGTATTTGCAAAAATTGTATATTTTCAGCGGTCTAGCTAAAAGCTACTTAATCGTGTTTCATCCTTAAGAGTTTGCATAATAGATATGAGATATCTTAACAGTCAGGAAAGAAAAAATGAGGGGAGAGTTTTTTTTTGATAAAGCAAGTTAACGTAAGCAACCCTAACTTTTTAAGACAGTTTTAATTTCACAATGAAAAATTAACAATGTTTACACCATCGTAAACTTTATAGACATAATCAGCTATATAATGCATAGTAAAAACTGTGCAGTAATGGTAATTCATTGGTTATCTTAGGGTCATCATACCGGAAGCAAGTTAGTATATTTTAACTATTTTTATTACTTAAAGTACTTCCATCGTCCTTGGTTCTTGAGCTTTGAAATAAGTCTTTTCAAGCTATCTCAATAAAATGAATTGTGGAAGTGAGATAGAGAATTACGCTTCCCCATTGTCATATTCTATATGGTTATAATCAATATATGGTGATTTTAAGTTTGGACAGTTTACTTACGAGCCAATTTGCTTACGGAATTAAATATATAAACGTAAATATAAACTAGTCATTTTTTCTAAAGGAAACCCACTAGGTATTATTTCCATGGACCACCATAGCAGTGTTGAGCTTAATTAATTCAAGAGGGTTGTTTTACTAAATTTGTAAGGGAGTTGAGAGGTTTCTGTGTCAGGCTAGATTTAATTTTAAAAATTTTAATAAAATAAAATAATTAATTAAATTAAAAAATAATTTTGAATTTAAAAACTAAGAATTTAATATTTATAAATTATTGTTGATCAGATATAGAACATATGATGTAAAACCTTGATAGTAATTTAATGCTATAATAGTTAATAATATCAACAAATTTATAATTTTTTAAAAATGTTTACCCTTGAAAATTTATATAATTGTGAAAGAATAGCATCTAGCACTTTTTGATAATTTAATAACAAAATTTATTTTCATGTTGATCTTATGAGAGTGAAGTTGATTTGGTTATTATATTCTTTAAAATGTCTAAGTTATCTTTTCACAATAATTTTTGTTGTTGTATATTGTATTTAAAAAATATTTTATTTAAATTTACAATTACATATAAGTTTATAGAGTTTACAAACATAATATATTTTCTCCTGAACAAGTCTATTAAACTGAATTCCGTTTGTAAGATAGATGGCCAGGAAGCTGAAACAAGAGGGAAGACTCCACAGGATAGTCTACGTGAATAATTCAGGACTTCCATCCTTTACCTGCCTTTCGTCTCTCTGGTGTCAATGAACTGAATTAATAAAAAAGAACAACTCTCCTTAAAAATATATGTATACAAAATACACAGAGTTAATTTATTAAATTATATAATAAATATTAGCCAATAACTACAATTAATTAGTTATATTTTACTGAATCGAATTATTTTAAAATATTTTAAATTATATTTATTAACTTAGTTTTATAGACTGCTACATATTTATCATTACTAGCATTCTTTAAAAGACATAAAGAAAGAAAATCCATTTGGACAACAGAAAAAATACCTCTTTATTTTACTCTTTGAAACAATCAACAAACAAACAACATAGCTTAGTTTGTTTATAAGTACTAAAAGAACATATAATTTTGTTATAAAGGTAATGTTGTATTATTTAAATTGAAAGAAGTAATTTATAAACTATTAAAATATTGAAATAATTTAAAAATTCTCATATATTCCAATAAAATGATTTATTCTGTGAGGCCTTTCACTTACAATGTAGGCATCTTTAGACAGCAACAAAATTCTTATTGTAAAACATTTTTTTCCAAAATATAATAATTTAAATATTTCAAACTATGGTAGATTTAAAAAATAATTAAATTTAAAGTGTGTATATTAGATACCTCAACAATGAGACCAAAACCACTATTAGAAGAAATAAGAAATATATATGACACAATAACAACAAAAATTACTAAAAAAAAAAACACTAATTATTTTGAATTTAATATAATTAACAATCTTAGGTAAAAAAATGTGTTTTATTTAAAAGCTGATAAAAGTAATTCAGTTATTATATTAGATAAATCTGAGCACTACAAATGAGTAAATAGTATGATTGAAGAGGGTATGTGCAACAAAAATCCAATTAACAATTTAAACCCAAATGTTTTCACAACATTTTGAGACTGTAAAAGTATTTTCACTAGAGATATAATTAAAAAATGTACATTCTAAAACCCAAAAATTCCTAGATTATACTGTCTTCCAAAAATACACAAACCAGGAAATAAAATTAGAGCTATTGTTTTTTGCATTGATTCACGTACATACTTAATTTCTAAATTCCTTGTTCAAAAACTAAAATCATTTAATCAATATGATCATTTTTCTGTTAAAGATAGATATGATTTTATTGATCAAATAAAAAATGTTAAAATCGAAGAAGATGAATATATTATTTCATTTGATGCCATTTCTCTCTACCCTAATATCCCAATAAAAGAAGCTCTTGAAATTAACAAAACTTGGTTAACATTGTAAAATTTAACAAATAAAGAAATTGAAGAATGCATGTTATTAGTAAATTTATGTATGTCACAGAATAACTTCCAATTTGAAAATAAGTATTACAATCAAACAGAGGAAACAGCAATGGGCAACCCACTTTCATGTTTCATTGCAAATATATTTCTTAGTTCGTTTGAAATAAATGCAAAAAGTAATATGCATTTATTCCCTCGAATTTGACTTGGATTTGTGGTTTTGCAGTTTTTAACAAGAAACAAGAAATCTAAAATTTTGTATTGAACTTAATTCATTATATAACACTATAATATTTACATATGAAACAGAATTAAATGTATTATTCCCATATCTTGATTTACTTTTAACACGAAACTTACAAACTGGAATTATTGACTTTGACATTTTTAGAAAACTTACTTAAAATTGTAGATTTATTATGAATAGTTAATGTCACCCAGCATCAAACAACGAAATGTCTGTTACTCTTTGATGCATAGACTTCTCAACACACCATTATCAACAGAAAATTATCAAAAAGTTGTTTTAAAGATAAAAGGAATTTTTCAATTTAATGAATAACCAACTAAATTAATTGACAGTATCATTCAAAAGAAGACAATATTAATGAATAAAAATAAAAGAACAAGTCTAAAACCAATAGATCTTAAAAAAATCTATCTGGAAATTCGTTTGTTACAATGAATATTCTGAGAAAACAAAGAAGATATTCAAAAACATAATTTATCGTTTCAAACAATTCATCAATTAAAAAACGTACTGGAAAACCCAAAATCAAAAATAAATGAATAAGATAAATCTGAAATATATCAAATTAATTGTGATAAAGTGTATATTGGCCAAACAATAAGAAAAATGAAAACAAGATTCAAAGAACACACAGCGAATTTTAAGTATGGACAATGTAAAATATCAGCAATGGCCAAACATGCACCAGAAATGGACATAACTTTTCAAAATTTGAAGTTCTAAAACAAGATAAAAAAAAAGAAATATATTAGATACGTCAGAAACAATCTAAATGAAAAAATTTAATACACTAATTTGAATAATGAACCACCTACCAATCAAAAATCTCCATTTATATAGTACAATTTAACTGACAATTACTATGTATTCATATTTATATCTATAAACTTTAAATTTAATTATTTTTTTAACCTACCATATATTTAAAATATTTACATTACTATATTTTGTAAACAAATGTTTTAAAATTAGAATTTTTGTTATGTCTGAAGATGCCTACATTGTAGGTGAAAGGCCTCACAGAATAAATAATTTTATTGGAATGTATACAAATTTTAAAACTACTTTTAATTTAAAATCTTCCAATAAAGAACTCAAAGAAGAAATAAAAATATTGAAATGTCATGAAATGATTTATTTTAAACAATAATAAATCAGTAACCATTCTTTCATTGGTTTTAAACTTATAAGCTTAATTTGGGAGATAAAGTCAAATAGTTAAAATAAACGATGATATTGGATGTATCGCCTTTCATTTTAAGTTTGTGGTAACAGTTTATGTAGGTGTTTTACAGTTAGGTCCTCACCCCTGAGACCAGGTACTATGCTGCGATGACTTACTGTGTGTGGACACATTGGAAGTTTGTGGTGACAGTTTATGTGGGTGTATATCAGTTTTACAGTTAGAACCACGCCCCTGAGACCAGGTACTATGCTGCGATGACTTACTGTGTGTGGACACATTGGAAGTTTGTGGTGACAGTTTATGGGTATGTATATCAGTTTTACAGTTAGAACCACGCCCCTGAGACCAGGTACTATGCTGCGATGACTTACTGTGTATAAACAAAATGGAATTTCATTGGTCTTTGTTTTAAATTCCAATTGTTATTTAATACTTTTAATTTAAGTTTTATCCTCCCTAATATTTATCATACAATTATATAATAATCATAATTATAAAACATATAATATTTTACGACTAATTTATTTCCTATAAATTAAAAACATCTTGAACCGAACCTGGTGGAACGTTCACTATCACTGGAGATCACTAAGGGATTCTCACACATAAGTTTGCGTCACAATGAAATTTGCGTTGGAATATTCTGCAAAGTATTGATCAGCTAACTATAATTATTTGCGTAATTGGATGGTAATTGCAGTAGGAATCAATGTTAATATCCTTTTAGCATTTAAATTTGCAATTTGTTATAATCTTCAGCTTTTACAATTACAATACAATTACAATAAAATTATAATACAAATACAAAATTACAACAAAATTAATTTTGTAATTCAACAAATATTTTAAGTTTTCTCTGTCTGAATTAACTTCTAAAAGATCGACTCATTGTTTGGTACACATTATATATAAATTACATCAAATATCAACTTGTTAATATACATATAATAATTATTATTTTCACATGCAGTGTGACTGTTTACGGCGCAAATAATAACAAAAGGATTATCAGTGAAATGTGCCGTATCACTATCATTTTTAGTCCGTATTATATTTCTTAGTCAATACGTTTGTGGTGTTTGTAAAGCCTCGTTGTCATTATACAAGTCTAAGGTTGCGTCACATGTTGCAGACTGTTTAGGTACGGTCATTTTTGCCGGCATTACATAATTACATTTAACCAAATTTCAATTTAATGATTAATTTACCAGCAATAACTAATATAGTCTCTAAATAACGATTACTGACTTTATTAACTTTCATAACTGATTGAATAATTTGTATGAAAATAATTTATTACACACTTCAGCAACTAATCCAAGCAACTCACACCAAGTCACGCTTCTTTGCAAAGATATTGATGGTGCCTACAAAATAATAACATAAATATTAAAATTTAACAATTATACTAATTTATTTAAAATTAAATGTTATAATTCAAAATTATACGTATAAAAGTATTTTAAGAGTAAGAAAGATGAAGTAAAGATCCACAACGGTAATAGGACGGAAACAGGACGAGATGGGAAAGGATAACTGCTTTAGCCTCGTTCTGTTGAAAACTCAATTCACCAACATTGGTAGATTTTCGTATTTAACTCTATCTATCTATTAGTATACTATATATTGCTGAATTTTATAACTGTTTTCGCATGTAGAGTTTATATAATAATGATTTTAATACTATTTAAAAATGTGCTCCTCGGAATATTGTTTTAAATGAACTAAACGAAATACAGTTTTATGATTTTTAATAAATTTGTATTTATTTCTAATATATCAGTACTCACAAAATAAAAAAAAGTAAATATAGATTGTTTTCTTATGAATTAAATTAATTATGCATATCGTAAAACCATCATGGGCTTCCCAAAGATTAACCGCTTATCATATAAACTTGAAATTAACGTAACAACTTAGAAATATCAATAATTATTTGTACATTTTGTGAAATGCGATAGTTGTGTTGTACAAATTTGTTGTTTTGTAACAAACACTACTATTAATATTATAATATTACTGGATTCCAATTGAAATTAGTATACTTATTTTGTTCTTTGACCCTACATTATAGTTTTAGCTCATATTCACCTTAAAATATGTCCAAAGCTGTCCGGAATGCTTATATTTTTTGATAGTAATTTAAATATTCAACGTAAGCATACGATAACTTTTTCATATATTATTTGATGTGGGTATTTTTGTATAGTTAAATACAATGTTGTAAGAAGCCCTTCCGTTCACTTGTTGGTAAGACCAATTTCGTTGGTTTTATTCAAGTATAAACAACCTCCGAAGGGTGAATGGGCAGTTAACGGAAACTACACTAACCACAAGGGCTTTACGACCTGACAGTACTAAACATGTTATTGTTGCCCTGAAAGACGTAGTCATATGTTAGGGGATTGATGCTATTAATTACAGCACCAATACTAACGCGAATATCCTTATAGGGATGGTTACATAAATTAGTTTTTTGTGAAATTTGTGTGAGATCAGCCAACCCTTTTTACATCATTGCCCACTCACTGTTTCAACACAAAACGTCTTATCCACCAGGTTCCTTCTCTATCACCTTTATTCTCTGTCTTCTGTCCTTTTTTTTTATTATATCCTCGTTCACTTTAGATGGAGTTAAAACTAGAATTAAGTTCACTAATAATAATAATATTAAAAACCTAATGAATACTTCTCCTTATAGGTAGACTGGTGTCATGCATTATTTTGAAGTTTAAAGCTTAAGAGGCCTCTTCTTTTCGTTCAAACTTGTATCACTCTAATAGCTAAAGCTACACTACTCTAACACTATTGTAGGACATTAGTGCTCACCTAAAACCACTTAGTTCCAATGATTTAGAGTCAATAGACTAGCACTAATGGACGATCTGAGCATTATAAGTAAACTCCATAAGTAAACAAGAGTTCGCCTTTTGAGTGAATATAGAAGGACGTTTTCATGCTATTTACGGCTCGTCCACTTGCAGCGGCCTGCCATTTGCGGCGCCCCTAATAAATTACACTCAAACGATACTTCCCTTTTATTATGCAGCCATCCCAAGCCCTCCTGAATACCTCTACTCCAAAAAAGTTCTCCGACCATTCCAATGTACACCAGTACTCCTGGCGAATATACCCTATTATCTAGCCAAGTTACACATGACTCGCGAAGGGTCTTACACCGTAATACACGGCGTCCGCTCAATGGTTGCCATCGTCTTGAACACTTCTACAGAAGTCTGGGGTGTTCATTTTGGATGTTAGTCAAGGTCCAGATATTATCTGGGGAAGAGAACTGAGTTTCATGCTTGTCAGCTAGCTGAAAATCAGAACAATACTACGTGGTTTGGATTCCGCGTAAAAATGTATGTGACTTAGTTTCCCTGGATGTTCGGCTATTATAAACAGCTCTTTCTAAAGAACATTCGACCTAAGCTAGTAACAATGACTACATTCGTAACACTCATTCGCCCCTTACTACGTGGCACTTTTTGGGGGATCTACTCTAAATAAAATAATTAATTATCCATAGGACAGTTTTTGCTTTATATTTGGTCGTAAAATAAAACATTTCTTAATTGTTTAACTTATGGTGGTGCATTAATTGTCAACTAAAACATAATTATAATTATCATATTGTTTTAACTCTTTAATAAATTATTATTACCATTCAAGGTTAAACGTTATTACTTATGAATTTTTCTTTGATAAACAAAATCTTTCAGCCTTTACTTAAAAAAAGGTTCGTTCTGAACAGTGTTCTATTAATTCTAACAAATCATTAAAATACGTATGTCCTATTTATTTAATTGACCTCCCAAATCTACTACTGGAATGTGCGGGTGTAATAAGTACATTTTCTTCTTGAATAATATCGATGCTGTAGAATGGGTAATGTTTCAGAAGGTTTTTTTCCATAAACCACGTTTTAACGTGAAACGAATTATTTAACGTAAATAATTCCAACATTAAAACGTTTTGAAGGAAGAATAGTACTTTTTAGACATATACTCTAGTAGAAAGAGCTTTTTACTAAGAAAACAATCATCAATGAATCCTTTAAAGCGTTTTACGTAAATAAGGCTATTATTACTTCTTAGATATTTTCATACAGTATTCTATGAGAACTTGTCCGAAGGTGGTATGCCATTTTTTACAACAAAAGTGGTTGTGGTCTATTGTATTGGGTAAAAATTCCACTGTGGCCAAAATTGCTGCCAGTATGCTACATAAAATCGTAAAATACAATTATAATGTGTAAAATAGAGTAAAGGGTGAACAATAAAATACAAAATCACACTTTCACAGAGTCAAATGGGCTCTGTCTACATAAAGTTACAATAACACAACATACGGTACGCGGTTGGATTGTCATCGCATCCAAAAGTACTATACGTCTCTTTGGACTATGATTAGTTTTGTTTATATTGCTATCAGTTATTGTTTATATTTTACTAATTTTTAAATGATTAAAACACAAAAATCGTTTATAAATACAGTTTTAGTGTATTTCAGTCACTTACAAATATCAATTCTTTAAATGAGTGGACATTTAAATAATTACGAAATAAATATGCTATTAGTAGAGAATGTAAGTCTAACTGTGTACCACTTTCAAAATACGTTCAATATTTCTATTATATAACATTATTATACCTCAGGTTATCAGATAGTTTACTAAAAAAGGTAGAAAAATAATATATTTTGTATTACGTACTTCAAAAAAATGTGCATCATGATTTAAGTGCATTGACTCGAACTAACAAAAATATTTTTATGGATGAATGAATTACATTAAACTGTGGAACTCCTTTTTCATGTTATTAAAAATTAATTCATAAAAATAGAATTAACGTAGAAGCTTACGTAGTTAAATTTTTTTTAAATTTTGTCTGATATTTTAGTACATGCTATAAACATATTTTACATAATTTACTATAGATCTGATGGTAGGAATTAAGGTGTCGCGTGGTTGGGCCTCTCAACCTTGTTATAGTGATACTCAAGATTATGTTATAGTGGTAGGAGCTGAATTCATGGCAGATTCTCCAAATATATCAAAGATAGCTTTACGTACTTGAGGAAAATTAGTATTATTAAACATAGCATGACTTTAGAAATTAATTGACTTAAATTATTTTCAGTTTTTGTACTGTAGCTGAATGAAACTGTACTAAGTATAGTATACATTATTCTTATATAAGTAGACTCGAACCTCCCCTGATTGAGTACGGTTCATTTTACACGGCCCCTCCCACTAATTACGATTTATGACTTGAACATAATCATCATCATCATCATCGCCGTTTCCATTTTCATAGGTGTACACACAGCCTCCTCCATTTTGTACACCATCCAACATGTATACCCTAGACCTCTTTGTGTCAAAGTCGAACGAAACCATTGAGCGTTATATTGGAACGCAGCTACATCTTTACGTGGAATCCAAACCACGTATCTGACTGTCAAGCCTGATATTCCCTTCTTTTCCCTACACATCACCTGAACCTTGACGATCTCCCAACATGGACACCCCAGACCTCTCTAGTAGTGTCCGTCGATGAAAATCAATTAGTGGTATAATGAAACACTTATAATATATAAATTGATTAAGAAGGTAAAAAGTGCAGTAGTGTTGCTGATACATTTAATAGCACTCCCAACCCGTAATTTAGAATATAAAACTGATAATACAGAGAGAGAGGACAGGGACTGGAGATGGGCCGCAGCCAATATTGGATTCCATTGTCACTAAACTCGGCTTGTAACTGTGACCTGCCAAACAAACGTACGAATGAACTGTAAGTTTATATGTTGCAGTGAAATAGAAGGTTTCCCATGTCCAGTAGACGTGTTGTTCAAGTTGTAATTTTCTAAAGGACAGTAGGTGTTCGGTGTTAGTTGTGATATTGTATTTAGTAACTATACTATTTAGAGTAGCAGCGTACGTTGCTTTCACTCCCAAACCCCCGTCTCCCAGATAGATCACGGATGTTAATGAAGTTGAACAAGGGTGCTACTCTAACTGATAAAGGTTGCTAACCAATAAGATGACGGCTGGCTACCCAAGATTATCACGAATTCTATACAAGCTAATCAGAGTTGCTAACTTAGTTGATGATGGGTGGCTACCATGGCCGATCACTGGTGCTTCCTAGCTGATCAGGGTTTCTACCCAAGTTGATCACGGTTGCTACTTAAGTTGATCACGGGTACTGCCCAAACTGATCATCGGTCCTTCCCAAGCTGATAACGGTTGCTACTCAAGTTGAACACGGGTTACTACCCAAGCTGATAACGAGTGCTATACAGGTTGATCATGGGTGCAACCAAACTGAACATGGTTGCTACCGCAGGTGATCACAAATGCTCCCCAATATGATCACGGTTCCTAACAAAGTTGATCACGGGGTGCTACCCAAGTTGATCAGTCATGATGTAGCTGTAGTCACTGTAGTGTAGAGTATCAACACAGAGATCTTCTCTAATTCTGTGGTTGATTCACATTTCTTTGTTCTCATTTACATTTATTTTCAGCCCGACTTTGTGCCCATCTATTCTTAATTCATCTGGTTTATCTTTCATGTCATTTAACTTACGACACAAAATTCAAAGGGCATCTGCGTAGTCCGAATGTTATAGTCTTTCTACCAGTCCCCACTGTAGTAATCCTCTATTCCTTATATTTACTTGATTTTGTTATGTTAAGTTGTTAGACAAAGGTATGGAAAAGTACATAGAAGTTTATAGAAGTAAATTATAAAGGAATATTAACGTATAAATAGAAATATAAAAGTTTGGTCATCATCTTTAAACAAATTTAAACCTGGTATTTGCAGAACAAGAGGTTTGTGTATTATAAATTATTTATAAAACTAAGGTAAACTGATTGCTCAAAAAAACTATCACAATTTATTAAAAACATACAAATAATATACAGTACATGCCATAATATAGCGATAGTTTAAAATATTTTCGTTTTTTTCTTGTTACTTAACAAACTTTTAACTATCCTAGATATAACGAATTACTTATAGGTGTTGATGCAGTCGCAGCTGACTTACATCTTCACGTCATTGGTTGTAGCATTTCCTTCTAGTTCAAGAATATGTTATGAGACCACTCTGAAGTCAAGTAGGATCATGACTGCCACCCAAAATGGTCGCAACAGGTTTAGTATTAAGAGAGCATGCATGGAACCTTCACCTACAATTTCAACAACACCTCGTCCCCAAGTAGCTGCACTTCAGAATTGCGCCATAAGCCCACTATCTTAGATACATGTATACAAATATCCAAGATAGTTCGTGGCTATATTTTTAAAATAATAATAAAATCTTTTTACTATTATTTTTTTTATATTTCTTTTAAAACTCACATGTCTCAAATGCAACTTATTATTCCGATATCAATTTTCTTTCCTCTTTTTCATTTTTATTCTTCTGCTTTTCCTCAGTTATCTTCTTTTACAATACAAAATTCTACATCAGAATTATAAAACAGTACGAAATAAGCATTTTCTTGGTTTAATTATTATGTTAATATAATCTTTTTCTTTTTTATAACACCTTGTAAAAATAAAAATTTGGTATTATGTATTTTCTCCTTTCCTGTAATAATTAGCTTTAGGATGGGTGCTTATAGTATTTATTTAATTTTTTTACTATAATTATGTATCTTGAAACTATCATGCATTTTATTGGGTTTTTATTTTTGAATAAAACTGTAACGTCAAATTATTATTCATATAGACTACTGTTAAAATTAACTTAATTCATTTTTAAATAGAACGAAGATGATTGACAATATTTTTGTTTAGCAATAAAACCTATGTTTCTTTTTTGTATTTAAAGTACTCGATCAAGATTTTGTTTACTGATTGAGCCAGCTAAAAATACCTTATAATACATGAGATTGTATTAAGGTATATTAGAATACATGATAAAAATGTTAATTTGTCAAGTAACGAGTTTATTTTAAAAATCACCAAATAATGTAGTTTACGTGTTCATTATTTTTTTTTTACGTATCTATAAGTATATTGTCAAAACATAATATAGTTAAACAATTTTCTAAAAACATTAAGCTACAGTACAAATTTTTAATTTTATTTTCAAATATTAATAATTAGTAGATTATTAACGAGACTTTGAGAACCAAGCGTCATTAAGTTCATTAGTGCCTTGTAAGTTCTCAGATATTAGTAGACGTACGTCACATCTGTTGAGCTGATACGTGTGCTTAATGTAAGGGAAGGTCGTGTTCAGATGTGTCAGTGCTTGCTTGATTATCAGACGTCAGTTACAACGTATTAAATTATATTACATCTGTTGATCTGTCACGTGTGCTCGATGTCTGGTAGGGTCGTTTTCAGACATATCACTGTTTGTTGCCTTATCAGAGGTGAATTATAACAGTATTAAATCTGTTGAGCTGACACGTGTGTTAATGTAAGGGAAGAACGTGTTCAGACATGTCACTGCTTGCTTATCAAAGGTGAGTTTTCAACGTGATAATAGATGCATTGAATTATATTACATCTGTTCAGCTGACACGTATACTCGATGTCTTGTAAGGATGTGTTCAGACGTGTCGATGCTTGCTTGATTATCAGACGTGAGTTATAACGTTTTAAAATGTATTACATCTGTTAAGTTGACACGTGTGCTCGATTTTTGGTAAGGTCATGTTCAAACATGTTACTGCTTGTTTGATTATCATAGGTCAGTTACTAGATATGAGAAATGTTTTCAACTTATTGATATATCTAATTATCAATTTATCACAAACCAAATATCGTTCTAACGATAATATCAAAAGAAAAATATCGATATATCGGTTAACCGATGTATCGAATTGTAAATGATGTAGAGTATCTGTTTAAAATTATGCACTAACTCATACGTCAAGGCCAAAAATACACTCATGTTTCTATATCACTATTTAGAATAGACTACTGAATCTAAACATTAAATACATTTATCAACACGATACAAGTTGTGGTCTGAGAATGAAAAAAATTCAAAATAAGAATATTCATCCCATTAATTAATCTGTTAATCACAAAAAAATAATGTAATAACATTGTTATTTTCGTTTTTAACATTTAAAAATACCACTAAGCTTCTTAAAAACACTAAAAGTTAACCAAATTAATTCACTAAACTACATTTTTGTGTGCTAATCTGTCACGTAAACATACCTAATAAAGTTATTTAATTATTTCAATGCATGTTTTGAAAGCATAAGGGCAATTTAAATGTGTTTATTTTTTCCTTGATTTGCAAAAAGCATTTGAATGTTTGGATCACAATATCCTGTTTGATAGACTGTTCACATTGGGTTTGCGAGGAGTGCCTTTGGACTGGATTATGTCATTTTTGCAAAATAGGACGCAAATCGTGAAAGTAAATAACATAAAATCTAAAAGTATTGATTTAAATTGCGGCATTCCTCAAGGTACGATACTAGGTCCGATAATTTTTACGTTGTATACAAATAGTATAACGACTGTTTCCCCTGACCTTAAGATGACAATGTATGCGGATGATATTGCAATAGTTTAAAAAAATAAATATATTGAAAACTTGGAAATTGACAGTTTCCTAAAGTTAACAAATCTGTATCAGTACCTGAATAGCAATAATTTGCACGTTGATCCTAATAAAACAAATTGTTTATATTTTTCAAATAACAAAACATTTGAGATGGACCCTTTAATAATCTTGAATAATTTTGAGCTACCGTTTGTAAGTGAGTGTAAATATCTAGGACTAATTTTAGATAAGAATTTATAGTGGCATCCACATATAGATTTGTTATGTTCTAAGTTGTCATCCCAATTATTCCTTCTCACTAGGTATGCAAAATTGAAGAATGTCTTTCTCATGAGGCTTATATATTTCTCTCTCATAGAATCTAGGCTTAATTATGGCATCCACCTTTGGGGTTCCATCCAATTCTTTGCTTTTAAGAGTATTTCGGTTACAGAAAAGAGCAATCCGTATAATGGCTGGATTAAATAAACGCGAATCTTGCCGGGAATTTTTCAAATAGTTTCAAATTTTACCCTTGCAGTCCCTCTACATGTATGAAATGTTAATATACTATAAATTTAAATTCGGTATTTTTCAAGTAGGAGCAGATGTGCATACTCATAATACGCGGCAACGACATCAGCACAGACCGGCACAGCATCGGCTTCAAATTGCGTCTTACCTACCTCAAAATATTGGGCCAAAATTGTTTAATAAATTGCCAAATTTGATTAAACTCGAAGAAAGCCCCAGAAAATTTAAAGCTTTCCTAAAGAAATACTTAGTTCAAGGAACCTTTTACTCGGTGGAGGAGTATTTGTCAGATGAATGATTTTGCTTTTATTTATGTAATATATTAATAATAACCCTAATGTAGTACATATTGTGGTTATATTAGTCAGTTAAAATGAGTTAACATACACTATCAACATATATATGATGAATACATAATTATTATAATTATATGACTTTTTTAATACAATTTTTAAATTGTCAAACTACAAATAAATGATTTTGATTTTGATTTGATTTGATGAATTTGATGAGAGAGAATAACGTCAATATTTAGTGATATGATAATATATGGTAAGATGAAAATATCGATATCGCCGATATTATTGATACAAAATATTGATACTAATATTTCGATATATCGATACATATAAATCGATATCAGATATATTGATATATCGTTGCCAACACTAACGATGATAAATTTGAGTGGCTATAAAGTCCCCAAGTAACACCATTTAGGGCGTTTACAGTCCAATATTTAAAGCTGTGCGCGCAGGAAGCACGGGCATTTAAATCCCTTTATGACATTTAAACGACTGATAAGCATCGATCTGATGACCTAGTGACGAGCTTTCCACATTCCAATCAAGGTCGCGGCCTTCTCCCCCCCCCGCCGACCTCAATCTACTAGCAGTTACTTCATTGCAACACAAAGTATCATATTCTTTGCAGGCGCTGAGCGTATATCTCGAGTATTGACAAATGAATGTATTTACGGAACTATTGTATATTTTCGACGTTACATATGAATCTACTGAGGTTAACAGATGAATGTCCTTATTATTCATTGTACTGCGGTGTTTTTATGCTGAGAGGCTATTTAGTAACATAATAATAAATATGCAAATGCTACTGACTGCTTTATCGCTGTCTTGGAGTTTTGTCGAGAAATGGAGGTAAATGTTTTGTCTGTACAGAATAGCCTACTGAATGTAAAAATTAAACACATTTATCGAAACGAAACAAGTTGTGGTCTGTGATATTGAATGAAACAATCAAAATAATATTATACCTTTATTTACTATGTTAATCATAAAATAATAATGTAACAACATTGTTATTTTTGTTTTTCAAGTTTGAAAATGTCTTGAGGCTTCCTAAAAATACTAAAAATTAAACAAATTAATTCAGTAGGTCATTCAAATTAGGCATGTTAGAGTCGGTGTTATAAACTCACATAGAACTTCATTTACCCGTTTCACCCACTGGTCTACAATAAACTACAATTTAGTACGTAAACCTCACGTAAAAAACTAAATAAAGTTACTGTATTATTTTAATTCCTCGTATGTTTAGTAAGCATACGAGGAAAATAAAAGTGTTTTTCTTCAATCGATGATTTTGAGGAGAGAGAATAACGTCATTATATTGTGATATGATATATCAGACCAAAATATTGATATGACCGGTATTATCAAAATAAAAAAATCGATATCGGAACATATTTATCGATATTTCCGGTATATCGATGTATCGTTTCCATTACTAGGAGTTACACATGTTAAAATGTTTTACATATGTTGAGGTGACACCTGTGCTCAATGTCTGGTAAGGTCGTGTTCAGACATGTCACTGCTTGCTTGATTATCAGAGGTGAGTAAAGCACGTGCAAGGATATATGTGCTCAAATCAAGCAAATGGGTTTCAATAGTAAGTTGGAAGTAATATTAAGGGGCACTTTTGATCAATTCGTTTGCTTATTTAAAATGTTTGTGGTTATATATACATATATTTATTGATTACAAGTTTTTACATTTTTGCTATACAAAACAACTCTGTGACATCTTAATCAGCAGACTACGTATTCTAGATATACAATACAAATCCACATCGCTTGTATTGGAAAATAATTGAAACAGTGCTGCATTTATTATTTTTAGATTAATTTATAAATAAAATAGTGGTTTACTGTTTCATAAACCTATTTTATCTTGCAATAATAATTATTTTAACTTGAAAGGTCTCATTATCTAAAAATACATTTATTTAATTGTTATACTGTATTTCTTTAATACGAATTGTTCCAAAAATGTACATTAAATGATGAATTTTTATAACAATATAAAACAAAAATATATTATTGTCTTTTGCTTAAAGTAAGGCGTATACATTGGTTCTATGGATCTAAAAAGCAATTAGCATGGTTGATTTTAGCCATAAAATTAATTTGTAGCTTTTTAAAATAATACTATAGGATACAATACAGTAAATTTAGCATAGGTTATTGAGAAAAGCCTTTTCTTTTCAAAAGCTTACCTGAGTATTGGAATAAATTTCAATGTTATTAATCACTGCTAATTTCCTACATATTTGTATATACTAAATATTATATGCAGGAATGGAAGTGAAATGCATTTGAAAACGACTAATTACACTGGCTGGCTTCAAAATAAATGAGTTGAAGACTGCTTCCCTATACATGCATATTATTAAAGTATTTTTTAATTATGTGTACGAGAAAAGTTACGAGGAGTAAGAGCTGAAATTAAAACTAAACATATAACAATGTACAGTAAAAATCTTCATCAATATCTTTTACTGAAAAACTGGGTTTTTACAAAATACCTTAACATTAAGGTATTTTTTTAAACCTGGTAACGATTAGTCTTTTGCAGTCAAAATAAATAAAACCATTACAATTTTTTGACATTATATACATTTAAACTGTTCGGAACAAACCACTAAACAAAAGATTCAGAGGGAAGGTTTCATCAATTCAGCCATATTTATAATATTCCTCCTCCCCTTTTTAATTCCGAGTGAGGATTATTAATGAGGTTACAGGAAACTGAAGTGAAATATTGTTTCCTTGTTTTTAATGTGATTACAAGTTGGTCGTAATACTTAAAGGGATACATTTTTATTGAGTAATGCAAATATAATTTTTTTTTTCATATACCACTCAGTTTACAGTGAAATCCTTATTTCAATCAAGATATAAATCAATGTGTGTTTCTACAGATATTCATATTTTGTATCAAATGTTATATTTTTAATCTATGCTCAATTTACGACACATTGACATAGCTTAATGATTTATATACCTTTTATTTTAGAACTAATTTAACTTAGATTTTTTCATCAATCTAATTTTAAAGTGTTCATTCCTCTTCTTTATAATTTAGCTTTGCAAGCCGTTCTAAATATATATGATCAATTCAGTTGCCACTTCAATTTGTCTATAGATTAAGACAAATTTTTCAGAGATAAATCGTTTAAGAATTTTCCTCTGGTGTTCCCTTTAGAAGGGGTTAAAAGAAATTGTTAACATTTACTAAAAAAATGTATAGAGAATACAAAATACAGTTGAAATATAAAAAAAAATATAAGGTTAATATATTTATTCTCTAATACTAAGAATAAATTCTTCAGAGCCTGTCTTGAATGATGAAAAGTACCGGATGGATGCCAACTTCCGACTACAGCCAATCACTGAAAATGAATTAACTCTAATTGTAAATAGCCATAAGGGTGGATCAGCTCCTGGTATCAATAATATTCTGGCTGATTTTAAAAATCTGTATTCCATTTCTCAAAATTCCTCTTCTTCATATTATTAACAACATTATTGAAAATGCTGTTTTCTCCAAATCTTTTAAAGTAGTGAAAGTTATTCCAATATACAAGGGAGGCCCAAAAGATCAATGTGTCAGCTTCAGGCCTATCACATTGGCTAGCGTCATGTCCAAAATATTGGAAAACAGTATTAGAGGACAACTTGAAAATTATTCAATCAGATGTACCATTCTTTTTCAAAATCAGTTTGGTTTCAGAAGAGACAAACATTTAAATTATTTATTTTTGTTGACTAACAGTATTCATAATGCAACTGAACGTAATGAAAAACCTATTTTATTGTTTATTGATCTAGCTAAAGCTTTTGACACTGTTGATAGAAGTTTTTTATTAAAGAAACTGATCATATTAGAGTAAGGGGGACGGAATTTGATTGGTTTAATAGTTACCTTAGCGATCTTTACAAAATCGTTTCAATCAACGGACAAGACAGTACTAGGAAGAAACTTGATTATGGAGTTTTGCATGGTAGTACGCTAGGCCCTCTACTTTTTTGTATTTGTAAATAACCTTGGTCGTATAATTTGAACGGGGGTCGTATAGATTTATCTTTACGCAGATGATACTGCTTTGCTTTTTGAAGCCAGAGGGTGGGAGGAGGCTGTCCGTATGTTGGAGATGGGCTTACTGGCTGTCAAGCGTTGGTTTTATCAAAGTCGGATATCTGTAAATTTATCAAAAACAAAATGTATGTCAATTTCTATTAGAGCCGACTGTGATCCGGGCAATGTGGAACTGCGCTTGCATTCATGTGGTGGTCAGCAGGGGTGTGTGGTGTGTGAATGCGTACAGATTGTATCTGAATATAAATATTTAGGGGCCGTTTTTGACAACCGCTTGAAATGGAATGTTCATGTATCAAACTTAAATGGCAGACTTCGGAAATTCATTTATATTTTTTCTTCACTTAGTAAAGTACTTTCACCTGATTTGGTAGAAATAGTTTATTATCCTTACATTCAATCGTTGATGCAATATGGTAATCTGGCAAGGGGTGGGTGTTACCGAAGCATTTTCTCTCAATTAGAAATTACTCAAAAGTCAATAATTAAAGCTGCCTTGCAGAAAAAACTCACGTTTTCCCACAGACTTACTTTGAAGAATTTAAAGTGCTCAATATCTCTCAACTTTATCTAATAACAGTTATTTCATACATATTTAAAAATAAAGATAACTTATTTAACGAAATGACACATCCGTACTCAACGAGAGCTTTAACATCAACATGTTAAACATTGTTTTCCATCCACCTAAATTGTTCAAAACTATTACGTCAACCTCATCACATTAAATTGTCAACACTTTATATTCCAAACTACCTCCGCATTTAAAAAATCCACACCTTTGCAGTTATAATACGAATACAAAATTTGTTAACCTTTGGTTGTTAGAACTGAGAAGAGATCATGTTAATTATTATTTTTCTTCACAGTACAGATAATAGATCACCTTGTTACGTGGTTGCTGATCAATGTATGTACGCGCATGCCTTTAGGGCGTGTACGTGCGTATGTAGGGCGTGAATGTGTGTATACGAGAGTGAATGCGAGTGTATATGGAGTGTGAGTAGAGTATGTTTGCGTATCCAATTCTCTGTAAGATGGATTGTTTTCACAATCAAACAATATCCATCTTCCTTTAACTTATAAACATATGTTTAATGTTGACTCTTAACAATGTTTTTTATTATATAAATATTATTATTGTTTTTAAATATATACTTATAAACAGAATATCCTTTTCAAATTATTTTAATTGTTACATTTATTAACTGATATAGAGCTCATTCCCCACACATAGGTTACAACCACAGACTACAGCACATGTGGGTAATGTTTAAGTTATTTTTTCACATGTATTCTTTATTGCATTATTAATTTTTAATGAAATAAAAGGATTTTCATATAATTTCATAATTAAACTTTTAAATTATTATAAAATAATAATAATTAAACAAAAAAATAACAATGTAAAATACTGTCCCTACATGATACACAACAGAACAACTAAGGTTTTTGGATCGTGATGTTCACTGTTTATGTGGTTATTAAAATCACACAAATCTTTCATTAATAATTCAGTCTATAACGAAATGTTTGTAAATGTGGGAATAGGGGTCTCAACAGATTATAATTTTGTTTTAACCATTTAATATTTACTTTACAAACACGAATCAATAGAAATTATTCAGCAGCAATAACAATTGTTTATATATAAATAAATAAAACCTGATATTTTTAAAAAAACAGGTTAGGTTGATTATATAGGGATATAAATATGTATTGACAGTCAATATATGCTAACCTAACCCACTTTTTTTTTTAATATCTCAGTTATTATTCGTTATCTTAAGGATTTGATGTCATTTTCTTGTTCAGGAGAAAAACTACTAATTTTAATGTTTTAGCGTTTTTCATAGTTATAATAGATTAACACGATTTAGTAAATTATTGTGTTTCGATGTAGTATTTATTCCGATAGTTAATTTGTATTAAGCTTATAGTTTACCGTACTATTACACAATAAATATAATTTATATACTTATGAGCCGTGTTCCTTAATATCATAATAACTTTGTACATGAAGTGAGTTTTAATTACTGGCAGGGTACATACACATTTAGGTATTTTCTTCCTAATCGCTAACTGCTACTGCTGTTACATTGCTGTAATAAGAAACTAACATCATCCCTTTATTGTTTGTGACTTCATTTAAACGTAATATTGTTCGGAACCTAGATTGGTAATTTGTTACTCTATGCTAACCATTCAAATAATTATTCTTTTCAATGCAATAATCGCTGTCTAATTACAATAAAATCATGTGTTTTTTTAATGGCAGATAGAAATGTTAGAAATGAACACCCTCACAAAGGCCCTACATGATTTCTACAACAAAATATTCTAACCTAGTTTCAACCTTGTGGATTTTCAATCAAAACTTAACACTTTGAAAGTCTCTTCTCCTTTGTGTGTTTCAGAAAGGAGCTTTTGATATTTCGTGCATTTTCGATGCATTGGCTTCGTAGTTTGAAAATCACTCTTTCTCTCTTATTCAGTATTAATTGAATAAGAGAGAAAGAGTCATATGGTATTTATTTGAAATGTATAACATTTCTTATAATTATTTTTATATTTTATCATGAATATAGAGTACATTTACTTCTAAAAGAAAGTAGTCCTTATTTAGATGTGAATACGTAACATAATTTCCCGTGATCTCCATAACAAAATTAAATATTGTCTTTATCTTAACGTGAAAATTAATTATCATATGATAAAAATAGTTTCAAATATTTTTATTTTTGACTAATTTTCAATATGTTAATAATTTTAATATTCTTATTAAGTGTACCCTATTTTATTTTGTAACAGCATATAGACTAACCATATAAATAGGGAAATATCTCAAGTAAGATAAAAACGCGTCATGCACACATTAGTTTAGTATTTTAAAGTGTTAACAATATCTGTAAAACAATGAATGTATTTTATATATGTTACCACCGCATGTAAATGCATGATTGGATGGGTAACCCTTAATACCCACGAATAGATGGATAGGAGACTGAACAATGGCATGCGTCGTAGGATAGAAGGGAGTCCTGTCAGTAAGTTACCTATATGCTGTTTGGCGAGAGTTAAGAGTGAGGCTCCGCCTAGACTGTCGCTGTCGGAAGAGTGCTGGCCAATAAAAAGACCGTTTGCCCATGTAGGCCCTTTATTTACAACAAGTCTAAGTTAGTCTGGTCCAAGAAGAAAGGACAGTTCATCACTATAGCGACATGTGAACGCCTGAGGATCGGCTAGTGCATACATCAAACCAGAAGTGGGTGGAGCTTCACTCTCAAAACACGCTGAATAGTATAAATAGGTTGGAAGAGCCTTCAACACTCTGGGGAATAGGAAAAGAGGTGAAAGCGCCTTCAAACAGCAAACGCAATTCAGCTACTGAATTCATTTTGCCTACCAGCAAGATCTCACGGCGTTTCTTATCCATGTTACCTTATCATAAACCACTACGTGTTTATACGTTATGTAGATATTAATTAATAAAAATATATTCAATTATATGAAAAAGGCTTTAAATAAATAAATGTTTAAGCATATTTGACGTGTTTAAGCATATTTGACGTTTCATTCATTAATATAATTCCTGATTACGGTAGCAATCTGAATTTTATTGGTGTTTTGTACAATAAGTGAATTCGAGTCCTAATTAGTCTACATTAGGGCGTTAAGTGGGATCCATTCTAATATTTAGTGTTAAGTGGATGAGAGGACTTAATATTCATAACGTTGTCCCTAATAAAGACGATTTTCATTTCGTTTCAATACACGTTTCCATTTAAAATACGTAACAGTGTGACCTTGTCCATTTATCTCCTTAGTATAGACTGCGTACGTCTGAATTAATGTGAATAAATTGTTTTCGTAAGTAAATGTAAAATTTTACTTGGTGCGAAAATAACAGGTTGTAGAATGTTCTGCGATATGCTAATGCTACGTAGTTGTGATATCAATCACAACGTATCACAGTATTGATTGTAATATTGAAAATGATTATTTTAATGTAATAATAAAATATGATACTGTACATTTTACAGAACACTAAATACTGTTACAAAACATTACTGTAATCATCCCAACGCTAGTTTAACATTTCTGTAAGAATCAAATTTTACGATAAACAAATTTCTAAACATTAACAGTGAAAGTTATGAAACTTTTAAAATATGTTTAAGAATTCAATTTATTATAGTTTGTAAACTTGAATGAAATTCCACATCGAAATTAAAAAAAATCCTCAACGTAAATTTAACCCTCATTAAACTCTTTTTAACCACCCCCTCATCAGTAGTGGGGATGGTAACATTGCACTTAATATGTTTACATAAACTGTGGAACTTAACTACCAAGAGGCTTTAAATGAGCAGTTTAGAAATACAAATTTAAATGACTACTATTTTAAAAATATACAACTTAAAAATCATATTACAGTATTTATAATAATTTAATTTGGAATGCCATATAAAATTGCTTGCTAATATTTAAAATAAGTAAATTTACTTTAAGAGTATGAATTGATATATTTTCAGCTAAACTTTATTTGATTAAAAACTATATTTAAGTAAATAAAAAGATGGTAATGCAAATTTTCTCTAGCTACTACGTTCATGCCAGCTCCGTCTCCAGCCTCGGCACTTTTGACTACTAATATACTCATTGAATTCTATTGAGTAAAATCATAATTTGTAAATGTATTTAATTTAAAGAAGTTTACTCACTGTACATAAGTTGAACGTTATTTATTGCCTAAATAGAAACCCCGATTGTTATTACTTGGCAATATTCAAATGTTTCAATTTCTTTTATTTTACTTAACGTCTGATTGGTAATTAAATAAAGAAAAAATAACACGTAAATAACACTGTTGAAAATTTAAAAAGCCAAAGGGCAAGTCTCTTCAGTCGGATGCAAATAAAACGACGCTTAACATTCTTCCTCGGGAAAAATATTACTTTATAAAGTCTTATGGCGTATTAAGGTACAAAGGACGTTAATACAAAAACACGGGCAGACATCCATTTACTTTTATGTATATAGATCAAACAAAGCTTCCACTAAATCAATCAACTTACTCTCTCTAAGATTAAGAAAGATCTATAACCTTCTCAATATTGTAAACATAATTCCTTTAATTCCAACAGCTGTTAAGTTTTCATAAACATAATTGTTTACATTTAAACAGCTGTAACTTTTTAAAGTATTTAAATCTCTCTCCCCCCTCTCTCCATCCCCCCTCCCTCCCTCCCTCTCTATAGCTATCTCTCCCTAGCTCCCCCTCCCCCCTCTCCCTCTCCCCCTCTCTCTCTCTCTCTCTCTCTCTCTCTCTCTAGCTATCTCTCCCTATTTCCCCCTCCCCCTCTCTCTCTATCCATCTATCTTTCTTCTCCCTCTTTTTCCATATTATTCTTATGGCCAAAAAACATTCTTTGAGTGTTCTCTGCCCTTCAATGCAAACAAACATATTGCTCAACTGAACAATGGAGACGTGTTTGGACAACCACGGTTGTGGCCAAACTTTATTTGCGTTCCCACAAAACGGCCTCACATATTATATAAAAGAATTGCGTGATCTACGTATTTTAATTAACCCGATAAGTTAGTTTTCAGTGCATACCTACCTCAGCAAGACAGGCTCATATATGTAGAGATTATTCAAATGAAGCCTGAGATTGCTGATAGCTATTATCGATATATTTCTCCAGGGCGGGACCTCTAATCCTGACTAATGTTACGGTAACCCTGCTTGGTTGTTCTGGAAGACCTATTTAATTGGTTTTTACTTATCAACATACGGTCATAGAACAGTAAAACAGATAAAATAGTAATTAAATAGAAAGTTACTGTATTCAATTGAAATTGGTTATATTGTAACAAGGGAGAAGTAGTTCTTTGAAATACACCATTTTGCCTACCCGCTTAGTAGTTGATAGGTGGGGGAGACCTTTATAGGGGGGGAGGGACAAAATATAAAAAAAAAAACATACAAAATGGCTTAATTGACACTATTTAATTAATTTGAATAAAAGGTAAAAGTTAAAAAAAAAATCTCCTTATCATGTATCAGTAACTTAACCCATATTAGTCCAGCACTGCCATTTAAGTTTCTTACATAACATTTTTAAATAAAATAAGTGTTTTATGAATAAATAGTTTAGAATAATGTAAATTTAGAATCTAAACTTAAATTACATCTACACTTTTTTTGGTGTTGGTAAATAAATAACGCTTGGGCTGATACTTTTCCCTTCCATCAATGTAGAAGCACTGGTATAATGCATAATCCAGCTTGGGGGTTGGAATTTGACGGGATCAGGGGTTTTATTATATTCACATGGAACCACACCTGTTTTTATTCACGATGATAGGAGGGGGACACGTATTTTTTGTTTTGTTGAATGTTCGTTTTATGACATTAAAAAAGGACAAAAAAATAACTTTAAACCATTAATGGACACATGTGGAAATATAAAATCATAATGATACAAATGTAATATAAAGAATACAGCCATACAAAAATAATTAACAAATATTTAGGGCTATGAATATGAAATTTAGTGATCTTACTAATAAAGGGAGTCACAGGGGTCTCTTGACACCCTTACAACTTCAGTAAAAACCCCTTCAAGTAATGAAGTCCTGCTGTACCGTGGACTGTCATTTTTAATTAGACTGTCTGTCTATTGTGTCCTTAAAAATAACAAAAATAGAAACTTAAAAAAATAAAAAAATATTACTTTTGTTGTTAACATATTTTTGATTATTTTATGTAGTAATACAAACTATCTCCTAAATTTTAAAACGAATAAATTATATGTGTTATATTTTAAGCTTCTATTAAGTTATTTTAAAAAATCTATAACGTTTATTTGGATAACGCCCAAAAATCATTTTGTATAGTAATAGAAATAAAAATCTGGAAGCTGGACTGTCACGAATTTGTAATTTCCCAGCTATGGCAAATACAATTAAAAATTTTTAATTCATTACACTCAATGTTTTCCGAATTTGTTTCATCGTAAATATAACTATAAATATGTTTAAATCAATTGCTTCAAGATTAAGACTGTTAAAGATTTTTCAGTTATCAGTCGGATGTGTACAACATTTGTTATGAGCAAAAGAAACTCGTCAAAGTGCATCAGTGGCTATAACTGATAACTACAGTAATTTATATTTTGTATTCATGGCAAAATTTCACTATACAAATGTCATCTAAACAAAGGCTAAAAATAAAAATTCTGGAAATTTTAATACCTTCGTACGTCTACCAAATACCAAAACCTCGAAATCCTAAACTCAAAATTATATGCCCTGTGTTTATGTATTGACGTGAGTAATCAATGTCGGTCATATAATATCATTATCTGCAAGGATACGTAATATTTAACAAATTTATTTTTCTTCATTTGATAATTCATTTTAACCATGCTGTAGTAAATTATAAAGTTAAAAAAAGTTCAAGATCGTCTTACTTTATCAGGTGAAGTCAGGGTTAAGAATCCCTGTCTAACACTTAACCTGGAGACCAACGGCTTAGGGTGACTTCCGAACCACCATCAGTGACCGGGCAGGTGGGCTGCGTGCAAGGACGGGATCGCTCAGACGGTCACCCACCCAAGACACAGGAACGATCGATGTTGCTTGACTCCGTTATCTGGCGATAACGTCGGAACCCTCAAGTCAAGGCCACTGGCAACGATAGTGAGAATTTCTATACTAAGAATAGTATACAATTAAAAAGATAAAAAAACGATTGCTTAAGTTTTACTTCATTAATCCTTATTTTGTTTTCAAAATTAATCTCTTTTCAAATAAAATTTATTTTCTCTTATCCCAATACTTTATACATGTTTGCTAAACTACTCAGATAAATAGGGATATTATTTTTAATCAATATCATTTAAATTATGTCTTAAAATTAAGACTTTTTGAACAAGTCTCACTAGTGATCTTTGTAGGTTAACAGTATGAAGTTTGCTGTTCAACAGGTTACTTAAAATACAACAAGTAAGTAAAGGCAAAAACCAATACTAAGCAGGAAACAGAACGAGTTGTACGAGGAGCGGGGATAACTAACTTAGACTCTGCTGCGTTTGACATCTCAATCCCTGGACTGGTGGATTTATTTTACATGATGTTTCCTTATAAAATCAGTTAAACATATTTAATTTTTCCATTTTTATTCTTAACAATAAATTATTAAATGTAACCATTTCAATTCCATCTATATAGTAAATCAGATTACTCTGTGGTTTGAAAGATATTTGTTGGCATTTGATTGCTTATGGTCGGTAAATTTGTTAAAGATCCCCAATATTTATGGGCTGGAAGCGTTAGAAATCTCCAATAAATTTGCCAGACTCCCTTCTTTTCTAACAGTCATGTTCTAAGGTGATATTTGAACAGATATTGAATAGAAATCAATATAATCCCTAATTAGTTACCATATTTTAGATATATTTTGAAAGATTTGAGTAATTATATGGTTCTATATTCAAGTTATAATTTATATATTGTTTTGAGATTATGAAATAACAATTCTACTCAATTCTGTTAGGTCAATATGGAGTTATTTATTCTCTTAACTTTACAATTAAATGGAATTTATTTATTTTATTTATTGGAGACCAAAGGGACAGTTATTTTAAAAAGTACAGTTTACTATATAAAATTACTGTCTCTTCCCAATATCCACCAAATATTTTAGTTATCACCCTTTTATTAGTAACAGGTAGAGTTCTTCTTTATTAACTATTTATTTATATATAAATATTTAAAATTGTTTATTTAAAAACATAACACATATGTAACAATGTTATTTTAACAAAAATTTAATTGTTGTGGAGTAATTGTATTAACCATTCACCAAGTAAGGTAATAGATTATAAATGTTCTTGCTTAAAAACAAATATTATGTTATTTAAAAATGTATTGAGGAATCAATGAAAAAGGCTCAATCCTTTAATGTTAAACAATATTTATAGTGACGTTATTTTAAGAAAAGTGTTTTAAGAAAATATAATGTGCCATAAATTGTATGATATATATTATTTCTTCAAAGTAATTTTTTTCTTTTTTTTAGATTTCATGCCTGTAAAATAACTGGAGTTATAAGGCCGCTCTGATGTGTTTTCATATTCAACGTGGTTTTCTGTTCGTTATGTTTGTAGATTTGTATTATATCAGGAACAGATTTTTAAGTAAAGTATTTTTAAAGAAATAATTTCAACAAAATATTTTTTTACAATGAAACAGGATGGTGCATAGCTAATTTAGATATTTTCGATACAAGAGACAGTTAAACGCATAATGAAACTTCAACTCAAATGGAATCATGATTAATACCAGGAGCCAACCCTTAAGCCTGATTTAATAACTATCTCTGGGTTAACTTCATGTGACAAATTAACTCATTCAGTAACTAACGGCTGTTGCCCAACAACGTTCAACAACAGTTCATCACAGGAATTAATTCCACAGCTGATCCTGTCTCTTTGAATAATAACCTTAAATATTAGTTATGAGTCATTGTGAGAACGTACATTTCAAGAAACTATCATTCCTTTGAAAACATGTAGTCATTACCTCGTTTTGATAAATTTTTGTATAGTAAAACATGAAAGTTTACAAACAACAAAAGTTGTTAAAATAAATACTTACTAATTAACTGGAGAAAATCTGTAAAATTGTTTATTTAACCTTCAAATAACTTTCATTGTAAATCGAATGTTCTTTCTTAATAGTTCTTTTTCGTCCAGGTGAACAGTTGAGCACTCAAAGGAATTTAATTATAGCCCTAAATTATTTGGATACGTTACTATTTGGATTATCGTATGTTCTAAAGTGGTAATTAATTAACTTGAAATACTGGAGGGCTAATTTATGATCTTCTAAGTGATGATAAGGCAATAATAATACAAAAAGAATGGGTATATATCAACCAATACGAGTGCACGTCACACAAAACATTCATTAAAATATGAGTACAAAATATACAAATATTACAGTGATCATTATCCGTGAATCTCGTTAACCTTTCTCTTACGAGAGGGATTCACAAAGGAATCAGTAACCATCATATTTGTTCAGTTTGTATTTATATTGTAATATATTTGTGTTGTGCAACGTTCACTTGTAATGTATTTCTACCAAGATGTAATATGCTGGTTAAGAAACTATTTTTAAATATTATTATTTTTTATGTATAACCCACTGGCTATGACAGCCCAATTAAACTCTCAAATGTCCCAAACAGCGTTTAGGCCCAAACGTACTACACTTGAGAAATGGGGCGCACTGGCTGAGTGTGGGTTTAGTCACACAGTCAATAATATGCAGATTTCAGCATCGCTAGAAACCGGCCACTATTGGAGTCGACAAAATCTAGGTGGTGAAGCCTGTTTACAATGCTAGCACATCTTACCACTGGATAGCACACTCCAAAGTATGAGCAAAGAAGGGTATCTTAATTGACAGATATATTCTGTTTCTCTTAGACCAACGGTCCCAACTGAACACGCGTGGCCATGAAGCATTCTGTAAAAAATTGCTGATCAGTTACAGCTCGACGAGCTAATAAGGTTGATAAATTCAGCTATGCACGTGTTTCCACTTCACCAAGCTCCGGAAACATCCATTTACTATATAATAAGTCCAAATAAACTTATGTTTCTTATAACTAGGATGTACAAATGTTAGTATATATATTTAATTTAAAGAAGATACATTTATTTTAATTTGCAACAAAATACAAGAAAATCATTATCTTGCTTTTATTTTCAGTATATTTTTTAAAATCGTTTTATGATTTCAAACTCATTATTAAAACCTTGTGGTCCGACGTATAGAATTACGAACAATCTAATTTTAGAAACGATGCCGTAGAAATAATAGAAAGAGATTCAATTTGCTTTGTGATAGAAATTACCAACTGGACTGTTGCCAAATCCAGTTATCTTTAACCCTACGTGTCCAGAAATTTATTACTGCCATTAATTTTGTGTTTTTACATTTTATATATTTTATTTAATCAGATTAAAATAAAGACTAATTAGTCATAATATGTTTTTCGATTTGTAATATCACTCTGAACTTACATTTTCATTGTATCGAACTTTAAAAATTATTTTTAAAACTATTAATGGAATTAAAAATGTATTTTGTTTTTTGAGTTGTTAATTTATATCAATTTTTTTTATAAATTAGTAATCAAAAAAGTATTTTACGAAAATATTACTACACAAGGTAAAACAGTTATCTTTGTAAATTTATTTTATTCTTAAAAGAATACATGTCAATAAATACCAACAAGTGTACAACCAAGGTTAATTTACTTTACTTAATCTAAATTTATGTAATTAATAAATTAAATATGTATGTTTATTCAACTTCTTTAAAATTAATATATTTGTTAACTAACATTTAACTGACTTTGATTACATTTTACACGGTATTAATTATATGTTTAAAATGTGAAATGTGAGATTTTTTCTAAATTAGACAAGTATAAAGTTCAAGATTAAAAATAACTTTCGTACAAGTACATAATGTTCACTATGCGACATATTCCACAACATTTCACTTTACAAATATTTAAAAGAATATTTTAATCGTGGAAATTAAATCTTTAATGTCTAACTTCACTAATTCCAAACAATATTCATTAGTACATAATTTATTTATTATATTGTACTACTCCATTTATTCCAAAAGAATAATTTTTTTTGATAATTTTAATCCATTCCTCGTGGAAACAGTCACCAAATCGTGACAAAGGAACCTTAACTATGTAGAGGTACTTTTATTTCATTAAAAAATTAAATACAATTACAAACTTGTATTGAACTAGTTAGTATTGCATGTAAATGGTTATCATTTATATTTAAAGTATAAACATTATTTTTAAATATAATAAAACTATATATTAATTTAGGTTATGAATATAAAAGAAGACGTTTATTTGTTTGAATGTTTTGTTCAATAGTTGAAAAATTTACGTATTTTCTTTAAAAACACTCGTTTTTTTAGTTGTGTTTTTTTTTTTTTTAAGAATACAGCTTAAAATTTATGAGTAATTGGAATAAATTATATCAAAATTCAATGGAAAAGTAGAATGTAATAATGAATATCATATTTGTGTTAAACATTCTTTAATTATTGTTAG
Source organism: Stictocephala bisonia (assembly GCA_035578905.1). Lineage (NCBI taxonomy): Eukaryota > Metazoa > Arthropoda > Insecta > Hemiptera > Membracidae > Stictocephala > Stictocephala bisonia. Next base: position 112,889 of record JAQJVL010000411.1, on the reverse strand, counting down.
AACATTTATAAATTATGAGCAGATTGTATTTAACGTTTTGCTTGGGTTTAGTTCAATTTATAAAAAAACAAGGTTATTAAATAATGTTGTATTAAATAATCAGTATACAACTCACCTCCTGTCGAAGTGTACATAGATGTAATAAATACATAGCCGAATTCATGTACTTAAGCTACTAAACATGTATTGTTTGCTAATAGTTATGCAGGTGGTCTGTTGGTACACGCTATCGGCCTATTACGGCTGGCTGGAAACCAATTCAGTGGAAACTCCCTCAAACTTAGTGTTTTGTTTCTATTAAGTTTCGTGGTAAACATAATATATTCTGATCAGTAAAATATAAAAGTTATAAAGCTTATGTGTTCATATATGATTAATTTCTGATAAGAAATGTAAGTTGGTAAATAGTAAATACTGAGAACAATTCTAATTAATATACAAGTAATACAATTTATTTAATTAATTATTGATAAACATCATAATCTCCTACGTAGCCTACATTGGGGCGTTCCGGAGTTGTCACAAGACGGATAACGGGGTAAAAATATTTTTTCGTGGCTGTTCCCTGGATGCGTGACCGTCTGAGCGATCCCGTACTTTTACACGCATCCCTGCCTGCCCAACCACTAGTGGTGGTTTGGAGGGCCCCTTTAAGCCGTTGGTTCCGAGGATGTGTTAGAGATGGCTTCTTAGCCCTAACCACTCCTGGTAAAATAAGTCCTCCATTAACTCTCTTTTAGTACCATTAATGAACGAAAAAAGTCATTAAAACATAACGTACTATCCAGTTTAAAGTCCCACCTCTTACACTGAACATGTCTAGCTTCAGCATTATACTTTTAAAAATTAATAGATACAAATGTATAAATGAACGTGGGAAATTTTTTTCAGAACACAGCAAGAAAAAAGTCAGACATTAAATAGTTTATTGCATTTTAGTAAATGTAACATTAAAAACACGAAATATAAAAAAGTAAGTACAAAAACCTTACTGTTTGGACACTCTTTAAGACATGGGTGTGAAAGTAAAATTGTTTATATTTGGAAGAATTTTTTTTGAAATGATATATAGTTTACTCATAAAATAAAAATATGACGAGTTTTAAACTTTTCTCGTGACATTTTATAAACTAAATACACTTTTTTAATTAAACTACATAAAGTACCTGGAGATAAGTGTGCTCTACTTCTCCACGAAATGACCAACAATCTTTTGTTCATAGATAAATGCACATTTGAACTCAAATATCTTTTTCGTCTATAATATATCACAGTAGATATTGTAATTTGGTTCAAGTGTTTGGTCATTATATAGAATAAAGGTATTTCGTTAAAAAAATGTTTTGCAAAGTATATGAGTAACAAATAAATAGTAATGTGATCGCTTTTTAGTGGAAAAGTTAGATAAAAAGAAAAACAGGAAATTTTTTGCAGAATTTGATTCTGATTATGAAGAACGACAAGAGTTTTGTAATCAAACCATTATTGAGTACGTTAAAGTCAGAAATGTACTGTTTGTAGTAAGATTATATTGTGTTAGGATAGGCATTTGTTGAGTATTGAAAAAAGTTAAAGATTTTAACAAGTGAAGTTAGGGCTTCCTTGGGACAGCCACACTTGATGTTGATTGACTCCAATGTATTGTGATGACGTCGGAACCCTCCGGTGAAGGCCCTGGCAACTTTGATCCGGCGATAGGTTAGGTAGGTTACATTCTGTTAGATTAAGTCTGGTTGGGTTTGGTTTTGGAGGCGAGGCATACTATTTAGATTACGTTTTGTTAACCTAACAAAAAACAATCCAACCTAACGTAAATGAACATAACCTAGCATGACCTATCCAAACCTAAAATAACCGAACGAAACCTAACCTAACCTAACCTAACCTGGGCATATCCTGTAACAACATAACCTTACTTAAATCACCATTTTTCCAACAAGCTTATTAACAACCATAAATCCTTGCGTTATTCGAGATCAGAGCGAAAATTCACATAACTTAAATACCCACCACGCTATGTTAAGAAAAATAACTATTTTTTGGGTTTACATTTTTTTCATAATCCCGGATTGTCACATAAATCCACTTTCTTCTACATAAATTTCCATTTTTATACAACCGTACATATGTAACTGAGTTTCAAGTATCACTGTGTAGTGAGTGATAGATGCAGATATTAGAATAGTAGTGCATACAAATATATTAATAAATTAATAAACGACTTCTTTAGTAACTGACAGAAAACCATTGAATTTTTAAGGAGTACAATCACGTCCTAGACTATTTGTTGTCCATGTATTTTTCAATATCTGTAATCAAAGTAATTTCTCTGTGAAGTATTGTTCACAAATTTATTTCGCAATTTCTGATTGTCTGATAAATTATATATTCACAAAGGGAACATTTGCCGAGCTTGAAAGGCATCAACGAATGGGACGTCTAGCCATATCGACCCGCACACCCTCAGCGATACATTCTCTCCCCCATTCTTTACTACAAAACTGTTTGTCGTACTTCAGGTTTGGCCACAGATTTATTTTGCGCTTTATACTGACTTTATTAACAGAGTCAATATAAAATTGGTTTGACCATAGGATGCTTTTATATGAGTTTTTGGCTATATATAATATACATTAAAATATTTGTATATGAACAGATAATAATATATTTATTAGTTTTTAAAAATTACTATGATGATTTTTTTCCCAATTCATAAAAATTCAGTTTAACAGAATTTAGCCATGAAATGTAAATACGATTTTCACACAGTTAAAATTGAGTTTTAATTCCAATACAGCTCTTTCTGTGCTTCATTTACATACTACAGTTAATGGCGTGTTACATGTTTTTAATAGTATTATTACCTATTTAAAAATAAATCTCAAAATCTTATTTACTAAATCAGATTTTTCCTGGTCATTAACTTTTACCAACCCGTTATCTATACCCAAAAACGTTAAAATAGTATTTTAAAGAAAGTAGCTGAAAACCTACGGAAGTGTATTTACAGTAAATTAATTATAAAGTGTTGACATTTGTGATGTAGTGATGTAACCCAGCTACCTAGGGACAAAATGCTGTGGAGTTTGTAGGCAATAGGTTGTGTTATCAGCCTTCGCAAAACTGGCACTGTGCCCACTCAATTGTTGCAATCGACCTGAGCAACATTAAGGAGTTATTGTGTCTATTTTGGGCGGAATTGAGGGTCCAAATATTGTGTATGGAAGACAACTGAGTGTCAGACCAATAAGCTGAAAATCAACCAGTACCATGTGGTTCATGTAGGTCCCTATTTCGGAAGGGGGATGCAAAAAGTGGATATAGTCACACTTTGCTAGTGACACACGTACATTTACTTTCTTGTATTTTATTGTGGGTCTATTGGGTTAAGTTTTCAGAGGTGAGGCATATTCTTCAGATTAAATTCTGTCAACCTAACCTAATAAAACTTAATTTTACCTAACCAAAAAAATCCAACCTAACGTAACTTAATAATATAACCTAAAAAAAATCCACTGTACATGTATGGGATACATTTACCAATAAATACACGAATTACTACAAAAATCCTGTATGTAATTCTTAATTAATTAATTGGGCCTAAGCCCAAATTTGGGATTTTAAGGAAGTACCTCTTAAATGCATGATTATTGTGGAACTTGTGTTTGTAATAATTAATTCATATTGGTATGGAATTCTTAATGAAGAGCGTACTAAGATTAGTGTTTATTACATGTTTAATACAAGGTTTACGCACATTTAAATTAAAGCTATACTCGAATTTTAGATTATCGATATTTAGATTATCTTATCATCACTGTAGATTAAATTAAGTTGTCAAGACACCATTTGTTTGATACTATTTAAATTATGTTGATAATTCATATTTAAAGAAAATCACAGTCTATAAGTTTAATGATTCAAGGACGTTTTATGTGTGCTGACGTTTTTTAAAACCATATCCTACTTTATAGGAGTCTGGCGCATAAATAAGGAATATTTCACTTGTACAAATGGTTTATTTATGGCGTGGCCGTAACGTCCTGTGAGGGAACAGGTATCCATCCCAGATGTTGGCAGGGCCATTAATTCTCGTGCATTCCCGGCTCGTATTTCATATGCTGAAATGTCACGCGTTTATTTTGAATAAGTCAGCAGCAGACCTCGAGTTAAAAGAAAATGTCAAATTATTCCTGGTTTTATTGCTGTAACATGTTTGGAGAATCTATTCAGTAATTGTAAATACTCGATACCATACTTATTCTGCTTAATATACTTGATTAAATATGTTTGGAGTAGGAGTAGAGGTATTTTTCATAATACTCCGTGACATTGATAATCAGTTATTAACTAAGGTAAACTGATTGTTGGATTTTATTTCTTTAAATCTCTTCTTAGTCAATTTTGTTAATGATGCGATTGCTTTGTTTTAAACGCCACATTTGATGACATAGTTATTGTCTTATTAAAAAAAATTACTAAAATTGATTTAAGCACCTAGAATCCTTCTGAACAAGTTAATATCATATTATAAGCTTTCTCAGATGATTTAATAAAAAAAACCTAATTACAGGAATTCTATTTTAAAATTGAGGCATCGAACCGTTTAATATTGAACAAATGTAGCTATATTGGTATGTTGAACAAATCAGTTTTATATTAGTATTTCACCAGAAATTAAAATTCAAGGATGTCTTATATTACCAGGAAAAGGTATCAAATCAAATCAAATCAAATAAAGTTTATTGTCATAAAAAACAAGATTGTCATGGACAAACGTCTTCCTTAACCTATTGCACAACATTTCATTAATATAAACTATTTACAATTCATAAATTATAACTATGTAACTTATGCTTACTATCTATTATTGTATCTTGTAAATAGTCAGAAACTGAATAGTATTCTTTTTCTAATAAAACAATTTTCAATATCTTTCTAAAAACATGCACACAAGCTTCAGCCTTCAAGAACCTAGGTAACTTATTATACAACTTAACACAGTTGTAAGTGGAGTGTTTTTTATAAAAAGTACTATTGTGACGGGGAATATCTAAGTTATGTGAATTTCTAAGAGCATGTGATTTTAGATGGAAAAGGTGAATATTTTTCTTCGTAAACATAAGGGTTTCCAAGATATATAGTGCAGGGAAAGTAAGTAATTTGTTACGTCGGAAAAGTCCTCTACAAGATTTATTTCGGGGCAATCCAAGTATTGGTAGGTAGGTATGGCTAAGAGGCTCTCTCTAACACTTAACCTAGACAGAGGCGCTTAAGGATGACTTCCGAACTACCACCAGTGACCGGGCAGGTGGCACGCGTGCAAGGATGGGATCGCTCAGACGATCAACCATTCCAGGAATAGCCACGCTCAATGTTGCTTGAATCGATAACGTTATAACCTTTCGGTCAAAGTCACTGGACATTTTCTCAAATTTAAAATGTATTATATATTTCATTTAAATAAATAGTGAATTCGTAATATGTGCAGTATATTAAACGATGTCAATTATTTGAGTTCAGTTCACTACTTATATTGATGTGTTGTGTTCCCTTAATGGCGACTTAATATTTTATATATGTTGGTTTGTGTGGCAGATTTTGTAAACATATATTTGGATTATGAAATAAATTCTGTTTATTAATAATTTAGTAAAAATTAATGGTATAATATTATTAGGTAAATATATTTTAATAATATTCATATTTCTTTCCTGTAGACTAAGCTTGTTCAATAAATATAAACATATATAAGCTGTATCTGTATTCTCCATCCTCTTCTATAAGATGTTTCCTATATGATATAACAAAGCCCGTTATTGCAATACCTCAATCTCCTACATGATATTAAATAATCATTACTATTCATTATTCATAAGTAATACGCCAACTATAGATATATGGGTGAATATATGTGATGAGTGAGACAAAGGGATGTATTCATTGTTACTAACAAAGGTAAACTGTTTCTCAGAAAAAGCTATTTATTAATATCCCAAAAGCTAGAGAAACTAAAAAACCTACAGATTTACGTGGAATCCAAACCACGTATTATTAGTTTTATTTTCAGCTAACTGAGAAAACTTATACACACAACTAGATCTTGACTTCCACCAACATGAACACCTTACACTTCTCTAGTAGTGTTCAAGTAGACGGCAACCATTGAGCGGACGCCGTATCAGTATTAAGAGGAGAACCTATTATTGTACACAATTTAAATAGCACTTTTCCCCAAATAGCTGGGTTACAGTACTATGACACTAGTGCTAAAATGTTTTAACAGTTCTACTTTATTTTTATAATCACTGAAGTTGTACTAATGAAAACATAACAATGTGTCCGTGATTGTATTATAAAATAATTTGTCCTAGAGCAATATTCAACGTTGTTCTAGGTTTTAGAGAACCAATATATAATAATCAATGTAGTTTCGTATAAGATTTTAAGTTTTATTGGCAATGCTGATATCAAGTTAGAATCCTCTTTTATGACAGTTGGCTATATTTTTATACTAATATTTGATTAACGTACGAAAAGATTTCATGATTGTCAAGAATAAATGACAGTTTAATATTTTAAAAATTATTTTTACAAACCTAACACTGTTTGTATTTAAAATTTATTAATAATTCTTAAAACAGTTTTAATGCAATTAGTAAATTAACAAAACACTTTTAATTAATTATGTAAATTAAAACACTCTGAAACACGGGAAGTAATTAAGAACGTTGTTGTAGTCAGTAATTACTCAACAAGTGGACCACAAATGGCTTCTCTTCAAAGCCAGCTGTGACGTTAGTTTCGGAACGAATATTTCGCCTTAAATCTTGCAGTCTTTGGTAACAAATGTCTGCTTACATGCCTTGAAATCATAGGTGTATTCAAGGCTTTTCAATTGGTCAAAATATGTTTTAAAAATACTAAGTGTTGGGTCTTTGAGTATGACTAAGTGATGGCGGTTTGAAACATAGATTAGAAAAGAAATTGTTGTCAGTATTGTTCCCTTTCTGCATTACACTGCTGTTTGTGAGTAGTCTTGTACTGTCTGAGTAGGTTTCCATACTCAATGCGAGTCTATGTATGATAGATAGAGTAGGTTAACAAAAAGGGGTTGGACATTTCCGAAAAACAAAATTGCAAAAGGTTTCTGGTAGCCTTTACCGGAGGGTTCCAGCGTTATTGCATGAGATTATTGTAACCGTCCGAGCGATCACGTCCATTGCACGCAGCCCCACCTGCTGGGTCATTGGTTCCCTGAATTGTATGACTGAAGGTTCAAAAGTCACACTTAAGCCGTTAGTCCCCTGGTTAAGTGTTCACCCTCAGCCCTAGATTCACCTTCTAAAACAAGATATATTTGAACTTTTTTAGAAAGAGAATTTATAAATAAGAAGGGAAATAGACATGGCAGGCTTTTGTTAGAGCCAAACATCAACTTTCTTGTACCTAATCTAACCTCATCTAACCGGTCATAATGTAACCTAACCTAACTGGACCTAACCTAACCTTACTCAACACAACCTAACCTAACCTTGGTCTTGTAATTATAATGTGGTTGTAATGGTTTTGTACGTGTATACTGAATGTACGAAACAAAACTAAATAAATTTATAAATAAGTCCGAAAGTATTTTGAGGCTTTAAATGTTAATTCTAGTTCTTAAAAAATAACAAACTCATGAATAGTTACGTAATATTGCATTGTAATTAGTAAAATAAACAAGTGCAATATACAAATACATTAATAGTCAATAAAATAAATGTAAACAGTCCTGAGAAGTAGAAGAATGTACGTTACTTATACAGCAAACGGTTAAAGGGTGTTAAAATCACGAGAAGCTGTTTCCTGAGCTAACCGTGATTACAAATCACGGTTTATTACCTAACAACTGATGTTTCCTTTCCCAAACTATTTATTCAAGCACCTCTTTACAGCCAACGTAAAATTACTTTTAAAAGGAATTGTAGTTTACAACGTCTTTTACTCGTGTTTACAACACCTTCTATTACTTACGTTTTTATAATTTATGTTCGAATTTATATACATTTTTATATAATTAAAACATAAATAGAATAGAGCACAATATACAAACCTATCTCACTCCGATTATGTGTATTTTTCTTCTATTCTTACTTAACTTATTTATACACGTGTAATTTAGATTTTTTTACTCTTTCTACCACTCCCCTACGTACACATTTTCTTGTCAAACTCTCTTAATTATTCAAATTGATAGTATAATAAGTTAACTGTTCCACATAAACATACTATCCACATTTTCCATTTTTCAGCACAATTGATTTTACAGTTAAATATGACGAAAGAATTTTCATATTTTAATCAAGCCTTAGTTCGTTTTAGTAGATTTCTGGACAAAGAAGATTTTTCACAAAACTAAAATAGTTCTGAAAGAGGAAAGGATACTGGAAAGGAAGGATTTGCTGAATTGAGCTTATAAATAATTCAGGATCTCTATTCTCACTTGGCGTTAGTCTTCCTGTGACATGAACCCACATTACTTTGTCCTGTTACATGAACCCACATTATTTTGTCCTGTGTCATTAACCCTTATTAATTGGTTCTGTGACATGAATCCACATTACTTTGTCCTGTGACATGAACCCACATTACTTTGTCCTGTGTCGTGAACCCACATTACTTTGTCCTGTGACATGAACCCACATTACTTTGTCCTGTGACATGAACCCACATTTTTTGTCCTGTGACATGAACCCATATTAATTGGTTCTGTGACATGAACCCACATTACTTTGTCCTGTGACATGAACCCACATTACTTTGTCCTGTGACATGAACCCACATTATTTTGTCCTGTGACATGAACCCTTATTAATTGGTTCTGTGACATGAACCCACATTACTTTGTCCTGTGACATGAACCCATATTAATTGGTTCTATGACATGAACCCACATTACTCTGTTCTATGACATGAACCCATATTAATTGGTTCTGTGACATGAACCCACATTACTTTGTCCTGTGACATGAACCCATATTAATTGGTTCTATGACATGAACCCACATTACTTTGTCTTGTGACATGAACCCATATTAATTGGTTCTATGACATGAACCCACATTACTTTGTCCTGTGACATGAACCCATATTAATTGGTTCTATGACATGAACCCACATACCTTTGTCCTGTGACATGAACCCATATTAATTGGTTCTATGACATGAACCCACATACCTTTGTCCTGTGACATGAACCCATATTAATTGGTTCTATGACATGAACCCACATTACTTTGTCCTGTGACATGAACCCACATTACTTTGTCCTGTGACATGAACCCACATTACTTTGTCCTGTGACATGAACCCATATTAATTGGTTCTATGACATGAACCCACATAACTTTGTCCTGTCACATGAACCCATATTAATTGGTTCTATGACATGAACCCACATTACTTTGTCCTGTGATATGAACCCATATTAATTGGTTCTATGACATGAACCCACATTACTTTGTCCTGTGACATGAACCCATATTAATTGGTTCTATGACATGAACCCACATTACTTTGTCCTGTGACATGAACCCATATTAATTTGTTATATGACATGAACCCATATTAATTGGTTCTATGACATGAACCCACATTACTTTGTCCTGTGACATGAACCCATATTAATTGGTTCTATGACATGAACCCACATTACTTTGTCCTGTGACATGAACCCATATTAATTGGTTCTATGACATGAACCCACATTACTTTGTCATGTGACATGAACCCATATTAATTGGTTCTATGACATGAACCCACATTACTTTGTCCTGTGACATGAACCCATATTAATTGGTTCTATGACATGAACCCACATTACTTTGTCCTGTGACATGAACCCACGTTTTTTGTCCTGTGATATGAACCCACATTACTTTGTCCTGTGACATGAACCCACATTTTTTGTCCTGTGACATGAACCCATATTAATTGGTTCTGTGATATGAACCCACATTACTTTGTCCTGTGACATGAACCCACATTACTTTGTCCTGTGACATGAACCCACATTACTTTGTCCTGTGACATGAACCCACATTACTTTGTCCTGTGACATGAACCCATATTAATTGGTTCTATGACATGAACCCACATACCTTTGTCCTGTGACATGAACCCATATTAATTGGTTCTATGACATGAACCCACATACCTTTGTCCTGTGAAATGAACCCATATTAATTGGTTCTATGACATGAACCCACATTACTTTGTCCTGTGACATGAACCCATATTAATTGGTTCTATGACATGAACCCATATTAATTGGTTCTATGACATGAACCCACATTACTTTGTCCTGTGACATGAACCCATATTAATTGGTTCTATGACATGAACCCATATTAATTGGTCCTTTAATACGTTTACTTGGATAGTTTACACTTCTGTAAGTTATTATTAAATTAAATTGAACGTAATCATAAATTTGGAGTTGTTTTTAATTATAATCGTTTCATATACAACCATTAATACCCCTGCAAATGTATAATTTTACTGCATTTACCATAATTCTTTGTACACATTATGATCGTGAACTTGACGACAATATCGACTAGTTTAAAATCGTTACTATCTATTTGCAACAGTTCTGTTACTAAAAAAAAAAAAAACTGAACAAGGAGCTGGATCAAAATGTTACAGGAAGTCTTATTACCAGGTAAAGTTAGGGCTTGAAAGCCCTCTATAACACTCAACCTGAGGACCAATGGTGTAAAGGTGATTTCATAACCTCCAAATGGGCTGCATGCGAAGAGGAGATCTCTGTCCGGTCACCCATCCAAAGAACAGCTGTAGGTCCCTTGGATGTCCTGGCTATTGGGATATTCATGAATAGCTCTTTTTAAGGAACAGTCGACCTTAGTTAGTAACATTGACTTAACTCGTTCATCTTTGATCGCTCCTCATATTCGCCGTCATCTCTACAATTGGCATCGTAATGGTGAAAAATGAATAACAATAATAATGCACTAACTTAAGGGGTTTTATTGACACCCCCTAAAAAAGATTTCCATTTATAATGTTTGATCTCTTATAATTAGGCTTTATCGGTAAGTTAAAATTAGAAATTAGAAATTTTCAACAAATTAAAACAAAAGTTTTCCTCTAATAAGTTAAAATCGATTTAACCTATAAATATTACTTTACCAAGAAAGTTTGTTGTAATATAAAATAGTTTTTTAATTAGCATAATACGTGTTGGTACACGTATTATGCTAATTAAGAATATTCTTTTGTCAATCCCTCTGGTCTGAGGAAGGTGAGTGTGGTTCACCGAAATTGATCACCATAATATTTGTGCATTTTGTGCTTGTATTGTAGTATATTTGTGCATTTTGTGCTTATATTGTAATAAATTTGTGTTGTGTGACGTTTACTTGTACTGTAATATAAAAGTAAATTAGTCATTCTTTGAAAAATGTACGAGATTTTGTAGAAATATATACCAGTTTTATAACTAAATGGCTTTGACGATTTACATAAATAACATCCCAGTACATGAGGCAATTATGTTCTGGCCCATGTGTGAACCCGGTGATATTAGTGTGCACAGCTGCGTTGGTCATTTAGTGGTGTATTTTAAAGTTATTTAATAAACACGTTGCACCATAACAACGCTTTGCATGTAAATGAACTGTTCTGAAAACACTGATTACCAAGAAAAATCATATTGCAGATACAGTTAGCCTTTTATGTTCTCTAACTCTATCGTATAGTAATAAAAAAAGTCAGATAATATGTAGTTTTCAGTTCAGGAAATAAGTGACTCATTTTCTCATAGTTTATCGTTACCTTCAAACTATATATTCTAAGTTTTCTCAACTACAACATAATTAATCGAGTTTAATAATTGGTATTGTTGAAAGTAACATGGGAACACTTTATGTTAGATTTATAAAATATAAAGTTTAAAATATTTGATTGGAAAAGTGATTCATTCTTTTATAACTTGGATGGATAGAACGCAACCTTTATGTTATATTTAGCTTAAATAGTAGTTTCAGCAGCAGAGGGGAATTGTTCCACTGCTGAGCTGCTGTACTCCACGGGTGAGACTAACTTCGACCTTCAAGTGTTTCGTTTCAAATTTGTTTAGTTGATGTTTATTTTTATAATATTATTCACTCATTTGTTATTGTTATTATTAACTGTCACTTTGATACTAAATAAATACCAACTTTAATCGTTCTAAGTTTGGATCTTTAGTATTCATCAAACAATCCAATAGTCACTACTGCTGATCACATAGTAGGCGGGTCTTGGTACTAATCTCCCAGCACCATTAGTACCTGGTGTGTGTGTGTGTGTGTGTGTGTGTGTGTGTGTGTGTGTGTGTGTGTGTGTGTGTGTGTGTGTGTGTGTGTGTGTGTGTGTGTGTGTGTGTGTGTGTGTGTGTGTGTGTGTGTGTGTGTGTGTGTGTGTGTGTGTGTGTGTGTGTGTGTGTGTGTGTGTGTGTGTGTGTGTGTGTGTGTGTGTGTGTGTGTGTGTGTGTGTGTGTGTGTGTGTGCGCGCCCCCATACATAGCATATTTGACCAACTTGTACTCTTTTTTGAAAATAATAATCTTTTTAGCGATTCACAGTTCGGATTTAGAAAGGGTCCTCCTATACACTGCAGAAGTATTGAAGTATAAGTATAAGTATGCAGAAGTATAAGTAGTAGTATGGTACTAATAATAATTATAAAAATAATTAAATAATTAAAAATAAATTAAAAATAATTATAGGTCACCCATACACGTACAGTGATAGTACCCACCCTCCCACCCACACACGTACAGTAATAGTGTGACAGTGTTATTGACCCACCCGCCCACCCATAAACGCATCGTGGTACTGACCCACCCGCCCACCCATACACGCATTGTAGTATTGACCCACCCTCCCACCCATACACGTACAGTGATAGTGTGATAGTACAGTGATAAACACTATACGAACTGTTTGTGTGCGTAGGTATAGCAGTGGACATGAGTCAATTATTCTAGTGAACAATACTGTACATAGAATATATATGTACACGTACAGTGGTTTGACCCACCCGCCCACCCATACACGTACAGTGGTATTGACCCACCCACCCACCCATACACGTACAGTGGTATTGACCCACCCGCCCACCCATACACGTACAGTGGTATTGACCCACCCACCCACCCATACACGTAATGTGGTATTGACCCACCCGCCCACCCATAAACGTACAGTGGTATTGACCCACCCGCCCACCCATACACGTTCAGTGCTATTGACCCAACCGCCCACCCACACACGTACAGTGTTATTGACATAATTACAGTGTTATTGACCCACCCGCCCACCCACACACGTACAGTGGTATTGACCCACCCGCCCACCCATACACGTTCAGTGCTATTGACCCAACCGCCCACCCACACACGTACAGTGTTATTGGCACGTACACAATGCTACTATAGGCGTATGGGCGGGCGGGTGGGTCAATACTACTATACGCGTATGGGCGGGTGGGTGGGTCAAAGTGACTGTACGCGTATGGGTGGGTGGGTGGGTTATTAAAATTTGGATGAATTAAATATTGTATGTAAAGATATGTTTGATAAACTGCTCTGTTTAATCCAGACATACCAGTACAGTGGGTCAATACCACTGTGCGTGTATGGGTGGGCGGGTGGGCCAATACCACTGTGCGTGTATGGGTGGGCGGGTGGGCCAATATCACTCTGCGTGTATGGGTGGGCGGGTAGGCCAATACCACTATGCGTGTATGGGTGGGCGGGTGGGCCAATACCACTGTACGTGTATGGGCGGGCGGGTGGGCCAATACCACTGTACGTGTATGGGTGGGCGGGTGGGCCAATACCACTGTACAGTATATTGTATATGTATTGTATGTATGTAGATGGATAAGTACGTGTATGAGACTTATCTCTGTATGTGTATGGGTGGGCGGGTGGGTCAATACCTCTGTATGTGTATGGGTGGGCGGGTGGGTCAATACCTCTGTATGTGTATGGGTGAGCGGGTGGGTCAATACCTTTGTATGTGTATGAGTGGGCGGGTGGGTCAATACCACTGTACGTTAACAATATATATATTGTACTGTGTGTGTGTGTGTATGCAACCACTGAACCTGTATTGGTGGGTGGGTGGGCCAATGCCACTGTACGTGTATGGGTGGATGGGTGCGTCAATGTCACTGTACGTGTATAGGTTGGTGGGTGGGTCAATACTAATGTACATGTATGGGTGGGCGGGTGGGTCAATACCAATGTACGTGTATGGGTGGGCAGGTGGAAACCTATAAAATAATAATAATTGGTGGGTACATACGCAGCTCACGTTTCTTCTCTGCGTATATATGTTATATACATATATGAGTTACCCGTAAGCGAGGGAAGCATTTGATCATTAATGCAGTTTAGATTCTAAAGTACCAAATCAATGTCCAAGGATTGGAACGATTCAGATGAACAGATTATAACAACAAACTCTGAACGTGGAGGGGTGGGTGGGTGGGTACCGTAAAGTGGGCCTGTCGTCTTCCTTGTTGCCATGACAAAATTAAATGGAACAAAATAGCTCTCAATCTAATTTATACCTTTCAGTCCATCCTATCCCACAAGTGCATTCTATAGGTCACTTTTTAAACGGCCAATCCATAGTAGAAATTTAAATGCTTCTTTTTTTGTAGTAAAAACTTTTTCCGAATCACTCTAACTCAGTCTACATTAAAAAAATACCTGTACGTCCAACTGGACCCCTCGAAGTACATTTAAGTCAGTTTTATGGATTGGTCACTCTTTTTTCTCAAGTAAGTTTTATTTTCTCACAGTGGGTGTTTATGGACTTGTACTATAGTGACAACGCTTATCTTTAAAATGAATAGGTATTCCTATAGTTATTTACTAAGCCTGAAACTGGGTGGGAGTACTTCCTTCATCTAAAAATGAAACAAAATAAAGTTTTGTTACGCTTACGCTTACTGTTACGCTTTGGCGGATCAGTGAAACTTGTCGGTTTAAGTGACAGGCCATCTGTTATACAACTTACACCACTTGGTGTTCCTTTAACTTTGTTTTATAATATTTGTATAGAAGAATATGAGTGTAATAGAATATCTAGTGGGATAGGGTTAGTGTTAGGCAATGATGGATCTATGAGACTTATCGGTTTAAGTGACAGGCCATCTGTTATACAACTTACACCACTTGGTGTTCCTTTAACTTTGTTTTATAATATTTGTATAGAAGAATATGAGTGTTATAGAATATCGAGTGGGATAGGGTTAGTGTTAGGCAATGATGGATCTATGAGACTTATCGGTTTAAGTGACAGGCCATCTGTTATACAACTTACACCACTTGGTGTTCCTTTAACTTTGTTTTATAATATTTGTATAGAAGAATATGAGTGTTATAGAATAACCAGTGGGATAGGTTTAATGTTAGGCAATGATGGATCTATGAGACTTATCGGTTTAAGTGACAGGCCATCTGTTATACAACTTACACCACTTGGTGTTCCTTTAACTTTGTTTTATAATATTTGTATAGAAGAATATGAGTGTTATAGAATAACTAGTGGGATAGGGTTAATGTTAGGCAATGATGGATCTGTCAGACTTATCGGTTTAAGTGACAGGCCATCTGTTATACAACTTACACCACTTGGTGTTCCTTTAACTTTGTTTTATAATATTTGTATAGAAGAATATGAGTGTTATAGAATATCTAGTGGGATAGGGTTAGTGTTAGGCAATGATGGATCTGTCAGACTTATCGGTTTAAGTGACAGGCCATCTGTTATACACCATACACCAGTTGCTGCTCTATTAACCATTTTAGGTTATTTTATTTTTATATCATAAGTGTTGTGCAGATTGTAGGTGATATTATTCCCTTCAGGTATCTTAATATAGACAGACATCCGCTCTATGGTGGCCATCGGCAGTGATACTATTTGGGAAGGGTTGTACTATATCTGTGTTGTAAATCAGCCCAATACTATTTTTATCTTTATTTAGTAAGTTGTAGGTGCCTTATTTGCCTTGGCTATCAATCAATGGTCCTTTTTGAACATAAGTTACACTCAGTTAGTACCAGACTACACAATCCATCCTCAGACAAATTACTGTAATGTAACCATAATTCATATTTGTATTAAAATATGCTCAAAGTTGAGCTAGCATCTTATATCTGAATAATAATCGAAATATCTACTTCCGGTTTAAAAAATAATAAATTATATACCAAAATGTGAATTTATACAATACTTTAGATCTATGTTTTAAAATAATATTTCAATATACTAATTCACTATTAATGTTGTTTAACATTCGTTTCATTTATCACTTAGACCCTTTAATGCTGTACTTTCTTCTTAGAAATTAAATTACTATTATTTTGTTTTTTAATATTATTACAGGTTTAAGAGTAATCTATATTTAACATTAATGATACTTAATCTTAGAACGTAGGCTAAAGCGGCTAGTGCCATATTTAGAACCTATATTTTACGGTGACTAAACATTTAAAATTGTTTACACACTTTTGTCATCACAATATCATACGTATTCCTGAACTGTAGCAATATACACGTCCTAAGGAGAGCCTATTACATTATTCATACTGCACAGTGGCCCATCTACGCCGGCATTACATTCATCTACGCTGTAAATATATTTTATGAGTGGTCTATATACATTATACAATGGCTAATTTTGTTAAATTGTCAATTTATAGTATATACAGGCCACAACATATTACACTGATCAGTCAAGCTATAGTAATTGAAATTTAACTAATTTAATTAATATTATATTAATAGTCGATGTTTATATAAATGCATAATAATACATGAATTTAAACAAATTGTAATGAGTATTACTATTTCATAACATGTATAACATTTGTAATATTCATTTGTTACTAGTTATATATCCATTTAGAAAAGGTGTTCTAATGAATCTGTTATGTTTTAAAGTAAGCATTAAAGCTTAATTTTGTCTTCATTATAAAAAATTTTTACTATTTTTTTTATGTGACATTTAAACCATCATCGTTACAGAATAATCAATTTTAGCTTATTTAATAAAAAACATAATAAATGGTTCCAAATAATTATAGCAAACTTTCCCCTATAATAAACACTAAACAATAAACACTTTGAAAATTACCAGTTTGATTCCCAAATATGTTTTTACCATAACCCAAAACTAGTTGAGTTCGAGACATGTGGTTTGCACTAAAATATTTAAAACTTTAATTAACATCTTTCCTGAAAATTAAGTTAAAATTGTTAATGCCATTTTCGAGAAAACTCCATTATTGTATGTTTTTGCCTAAAAAAATAAAAAAAAACTAAAATTTCTAAAAAGTAAAAAATATATTCGGATATATTGGCTAAAAACATCTACATACCAAATTTCATAAAAATTGATCCATAAGTTTGGTCTCCAGTGAACAGCACATACACACAGACAGTCACACATAAGGACAAACATCTAAAATGTTTTTTCGAAAAAACACCTTTTTTGATTCAGGAACCCTAAAATGCATTTTTAGACCGACTTGTAAATGAATTTTTGTTTTAGACAATCAGAATACTTTCTCTGTGCTAACGGATATGGGAGAAAGTAAACGCACTAAAATACTAATTTAAAATGTATGCCAATAACAATAGGTGAATTTTAATATGGCATAAACTTTGGACTATTAGGGTAGGAATACATATTGTTACGTTTCACGCGATTAAAAATAATAAGGTGATACTACCCTGTGGCTACTACTATTAACATTATTTACATTCTACTATACATTTACAGATTTAAGATGCTAGACAGACCCTTCAAATGAAACTCTATTAATGCATTATTTAATGTACACTAAAGTGTCTGTTTGTAGTTGACTTTTACTTCCACTTCTAGCTGAAGACTAACATTTCCACTGAGACTGAATGACTGTCAGTCAAGGTGTATTTTTACGGTGCTGAAATCTAGAGAGTTCCGAAGCTCTGGTTGAGATTATTATTTAAGTGTGATCTGAATTCATCTTGAAACCATTCGGTAGCGTTCTGATTCCACCTACAGGCAAATTTATCGCCATTGTAGGATAATATAAGAGCGTCTAGATTGGCAGAGAGACAGTAATTTAACACGGCCTGTAGATTGGGGAGCAGTGGTGCTCTAGTAATTGCCATGATCTTTTATAGTAAAATAATTTCAATTTAATTGAAAAAGTCATAAAAGATCTTATGCTATACTTGACAAGTGAATGTTTGTTTGAATTAAAAAAAATTAAGTTATGAACTATTATTTTATAATATTGTTAATGTACATGAAACATTTTATGTCAGGGTTTTTGTTTATATTAACAACATACAGTTATTTGTTCGAATAACAAGTTACAGTGAATCTGACATAAGTTTTACGTAAAGATAAATAATATTTTGGAATATTGTAATCTTTTAAAGTAAAAGATTTAATTGTGGTCCTTTTTAATGAGAAATATAAATACATCTGTAAACTAGCAAACGTCTCTTTCACAGTCATAGTCAATTCACTTAACTAATGTCTTAAGTGGAGTGTACCTGTGACATTTCCCGCTAACATCACTTAATTAATTACTGCATATTTCCTCTAATGTGATTAAATATGTTTTTGTAAATGTCATCCTGTAATGGTTGTAGAATACATGAATACATTATATTTCCCAAAATATTTTATAGTTATTATTGTTATGTATAAAACGTTTACACAGTTAATTTTTAATAAAATAAAAAAAACTGTGTTATTAATTTTGTGGATTTTATACCTATTTTACATAAGAACGATATTTATATAGGAATTAAATGAGTTTATTTTATGATAATAAAATTAATTTTAATTTTTCAGCATACTTATGTGCCAGCATATTTTTAACATGGGAAGATAAGTTGAATTAATGAGTTGGCATTAAGAATAATAGGAGAGAAGAGGCAAATTGGTCAAAGAATTAAGAAGGAACAGAAATCTGCTTGTACGAACAATGAGAAAATAGTGTGAGGGGAATATGAAAGGAGAGGAAGGAAAAGAACAATTGATGAATAGTATAAAGAACGGACAACGATATTGTTACACATAGAAGGTGGTACAAGACAGAGCAACATGGTGAAATATTTTATGATAACTTTCCAGGAACATAAATACTAATGATACTAATAATGATCATGTGTCAGTGTACAGATTTTGTTTGTAATTAGCAAAATTTAGTAATGCACTCGTATATTATTACTTTTGTGTATGAACTAAATCCCGTTTAGTATTATTTTTAAGCAAAAATTGTAAGCATACAATCATACAATCATAGAATTAAATTTAATTGTGTTTATTTGTTGATAACAATAAACATTGTATTAAAAACGTTTAATTAAAACATCACAAATGATATATGAAATTAAATTAACAAACTTGTTTCACTAAATATATACGAAAGTAATTCTTAATAACGTTATGAATTAATTTTTACAACTTAATATAAACAAAACTAAATTATATTATTCAATAATAAATTAATTAAAACTCATGAACATCCTAGACATTTAGTAATTAAGAGACAATCCCTTTCTAATAGAACATGATAAAGTTGAATTTTGAATGTTTACTTTGTGTCTTCTTGTTTAATATTTTTTGGCAATTTATTGGACTACTTTGGTCCTTTATTTTGTGAAGCCAGGAAGCAATTTATAAAATATCAGCATATAATATTTATAGATTGACATCAATGATACAATTTCTAAGCATTTAAAAGACGTTTTTGTTATTAGCGAATATTCTCATGAGAAACAACTGTAATGACACTTTAGGCTATCAACATGTGATTCCCAAAAGATTAATCCTAGATATCTACTCTAGTAGTCTCTTTATTGGAGGGAAATTCGATTATTCATGGGTTGAATTGTAATTTACTTTGTTTTGAAAAATGTACTTGTATTGTAACTATTAACTCTTGATTATTTATATTCTATTGTTAATAATATATCTCTGCTATATTGTTTTTCTTATTTAAGTGTACACAACTGGACGTAAATGGTGCAAAAATGAAGATCTAACTGTAAACAAACACACATAACAATTCTGTTAGAGGCCTTAGAATGATTATGCAGATAGTTGTTCAAATTAGGCCTAAATAAGATGCGATTTAATTATTATTATTATTTGTATAAGAGTTACATATTGTAGTAATTAAGATATATTCTTGATGAGAGTTTAAGAACATAATTTAAATCAGTAAAAACTATTTAATTTTTATAAATTAAGCATCAATAAGCCCTCTAGATTTATAACTAGGGGACATTCCTGCACACTACGCGTACAAACCCCGTCACCCGCCGCGCTCGGCCAGTGACATTTGACTACAAATAGTAGCTTAATTGTATAACGTAAAATCGTAATACTAAATTTACTTACAGTTAGTACCCCTCTCACACTACTTGTGTTGCTACCTATTTATGAGTATAAATATACCATTGTACTACTTAGCCTATCTCAAACGTATTTATTTATTTAGTTTTTGTTTAATATCTGAAGATTAATTGGATACATAAAATAACTGCATTAGATTACCATTAAACTTATGACTTCAACCTTCCCTTTTTAAACATTATGAGAGATCTAACCTCATCAATATTACAAACACAATTGTTTACATTGCAACAGCTGTTAAAACATTTTGGTAATAATTATTTAAATTTGGACAGCTGTTACTTTTAATTTAATTTTCACCTCTCTCCGCGTTATTCTTATGGCCGAAAGACGTACTTCAATGGCTTCCCATGTCTTTTAGGGCGAAATGATTGAAGAATTAAGACCTTATTGCACAACTGCGAACAGAGGCAAATTTTTTAAACCTCAACGTTTAAATTGATTAAGAAATTTGAGGGAGGATTTGCTTGGACAAAAAAGTGGCTTCACGAATATGAGAATGCTACAAAATGCGTTGTAACATTCAGTTGTGTCTTCCTTTTTTTTTCGTGCAGCCCTTATTATAATAGTCCTGGGTAGTATGCCTAATGAGCGACACTATATTATCCACCATGTGCTCATCAGTATAAATTGGTAATACCTCTGAGGACCATACTATTTAGGCTCCTTTGATATTTTATTGTTCATTTTGTGAAAGGCCTTCAATTTACCCCTTTACCTCAACTTGTAGTAACTAAACGAAATATTCTTAAACGGGCATATACTTTTACTATCAAAATTAAATCCTAAAAGTCAAAATGGTAGAAGAATATTGGCTACTGGGTTTTGTAAGCAAAACAGTTAACGGCTAATTGACTCTCCTTTAGCGGCGTAATATAATTAGGGGTGGCTTTGAAGCCCGCTCGACACAACGTGTCAAACGACAAAATGACATTACCATAGATGAAACATTTAGTAAAGGCACGTTTATAATTCAGCACATATTTACATAGTTAAGTAAAATGGCTAAACGTGCTTATTATTAATTATTTGTAAACAAGTAAGATGCGATTTTTATTCTTACTATAATTAAATATTTACCGAACTTTGTAGTAAAAGATTAATATTTACGGAGTGTTTCCTAAATAAAAATAATTTTAAGCCATAAATACTCGTTTTTAGTTCGTAAAGTCCCATTCGAGTTTCTCATTGGTGGATTTAAAGAGCAAAATAATTTAAACTAATTTATTTTGCATAGCTTTAAAACTCCAATCAATTTAAAAATAACTATATAAGACAATTTATTTTTAAAATATTGTAAAAAATTACCATATCAGTTTTAATCTGTAAACATAGTTCTATAAGGTTTTAATTAATGTATGGTCAGTCTTCTTTCATCAAACAACATATATTTTACTGTCTATGGGACGGCGTCGTCAACAATACCAATGGGGAGCTAATCCATGTAATTGTCTCCAGTTTGAGTAATGGTACACCTGATTAATGTTCTCTGGTGGCAGCCCTGCCCTTAACAAGCCATTGTGTGTTCCGTGTAATCAGCTGGAAGTAAAAATAGTGGCGTCATTTATTAAGAAGACATACTTTCTTACTTCACGTCTCTGGAGTTAAAACTAACAAACATATAACACATGTTGGTTGGTTTTTACTCGTATACTTCATTTATCAATTATATCGATCAATATTTCAATAATTCGAAGTCAATGCTTTATAAAACAATATTTTAAATATATAACAATTATGTTTTATTATATAAAGACCCATAAGAAAATCCCTTAAATAGAATAAGAAAATATACCACACATAAAACTAATTTTTTAGTCTAATAATTCATATAATGTTATATGATATTTTAGCATACAAAGTCTTATAATTGTAAAACATAGACAAGTAAATAATAACTAAGTAATTCTACGAAAGTACTACATAATTAATAATTCTCAAAGTTTAGGTAAGCTTGGGTTAAGCAACATCGAGCGTGGCTGTTCATTGGATGGGTGAACGACTGGGGGGGTGTAACCCAACTGCCCTGTTACTGGAGGTGGTTCGGGAGTCAGCTTTAAGACGGTTGTTTTAAAGAAGGCTTCTAAGCCATAAGTTCGTAGGATCGATTTCGGTAAACTACGTGGCACAACAGATTGAAGGGGATGATTCAATCGATTCTTTTGTGTTTCCCTCTGTTCTCAGTAAGATAAAAGTAGTTCACAGAAAACTATCACCGTGATATTTGTAAACTTAATATTACAGCCAAAAGTAATAATTAAAAAAAATCCATTTAAAAAATCCATAAAGTACTTTTGTTTAATGTAGGCTAGAGATAAGTAACATAGTTAATTTTTAGTTTTTTGAGATAAAGTGACAAAAATATTAATCAATTATTTTATCTGCTATTTTAAAAACAATACATTTGCTTTTATCTCTTCAAAATTATCGATGATAATCAAAATTAAAATCCTAAATTTAAATCCTAAAATTAAAACACAGAAATATCATATCACGTTTGTCTCGGCTTTTGCACATAAAATAATCCATCGTAAATTTAACGTCCTCATATATTTCACGATTCATCTGATCCTTTTAATAATACTTATCTTAAATCTGTTAGCTTAAGTGAAAAGCGATACTTATCAGGATAAGATTGCCCTGAGCATATTGATGACGTCGTAAAAGCTTTTGAAAGTGGAATATTTTATGTTTAGTATCCATCTACAAAAAGTTATTTACTACTGAATCACTTTTGTTGTATTTTTTATTATAGATACGGCTTTTAGATAAAGGCAATTATTAACATTTAAAATAATAACATTTAGTAACACGTACACGGTGAAAAGTTTTATACTGCTTAATGATATGCCAATTAGTTGTTTTATATGGATATATTGAAAATTAACTAATTAACAGTTTTAGAATGTATTATTGTTCACTTATATACAAGAATATAGGTAGGTAAGCTATATTACATTTGGTACTAAGAAATACATTTTCCATGAAGAAATTTTGGAATCATCTTGTCTAACTTACTTTAGTACAAATTACCCTTCCATCCATCTGACGAAGCTAAAATAATAATTTTGTCTCTAGTCCTTCAAACGACTATAGTGAATTTTCTAATTTTTTTTCAAAATGACATAAAATAGGCCCATCAGTCGGAGGATGGTCCAAAATTGAATACTTTAACAATCTTGTGGCTACATGTTTCGTAAAAAACTTGCAACTTCAGAATACGTTACGTCATTCAAATACAAATAAAACACACACACACACACACACACACACACACACACACACACACACACACACACACACACACACACACACACACACACACACACACACACACACACACACACATAAAGCACGTTATTTTACGGTTAAAATAATGGTCCCGGATAGGGTAGTTAACTGTAGTTATCTACACCCCCTTGTCAGTCATTAAAGTTATAGTCATGTGAGCAAAATTCGGCTGTTCTATCATTATTCCACGGGACGTTAACAGTAGGAATTCTTATTTCATGTATATGTTCGTGTTTTATGTGCTGTGTTGTTTATATTTTTATTCTGACTAACGCTGAGCACCTTCTAACTATCGAAACATGTGAGCATAAGACATATTTTAATTATTCAAATATAAATATAGATAACTTTATAAAAAAAAACAATGTCCTATATTATTTATGTATGAATGTATTTATAAAATAAAATTTTACTTATAAACATAAATTATTCAGATGTATGACTTACAGCATGCAATGTTAGCTATGTGTTATATTAAAAATTTTCAAAACATTGAACTACGGTTATTTCATAAGAATCTTTACACATATAAATGGTGCAAGTTGTATGAAAATGTAGAGTGTTTAACTATGTAAATTTATTCATACAACATTTTGTTGGTTCATATTTTAGTTTCTTTAATTATATTTATAATTTTATAGTCACTTACGTATAAAGTAACATAATTAACTAAACACTAAAAAACTAAATTAATTAAAAAGTAATTAATGATTAAATAAAGTAAAATGTTATAAATGTATATTATGTATACAATTACAAACTGTATCAGCGTAAAATATAGTTTTATAATATTCTGGTTATTTCAGAGTTACAAGCATATTTGGTTTGTCCAAATAACTGACGTCTCCACCGTCTTCGGCCCAGATGTGTCAGGCCAGTGCAGATTACATGTGACCCACAGTTGTTCAATTTACTCTGGTAACTAGTTCTCTATATGTTCAGATTCCGGAAACTCTGCTTTGTTTGTCCCTTGTAATTGGAAGTAATTCTGAATATTTTGTATATCCAGTAAAGTGTAGTTACATGCATATTTGTGTAGATTGCATTGCTCTTTAGACATTCAACTACAGAATTTACAAAGAAACAGAAAAGTAATAATAGTTGTCACTAGACTTAAAGATAATAATATTTTAAGGTGATAAAAATAACAGAAATAAATCATTTGCATGATTTTATTCGGATACCACATGCCAATTTTATTCAGAATTTCCGTATACTAAATTTATTTAAAGAGCGTAAATATTTCTTAAAAATAAAAGAAAAAATCACCATGACCATAAAAATTTGCATAGTAAAAGGTTAGGTGGTAGGGAGGACTGTCTAGTCCTAACCTCACATTGATAAATAAAGACAATTTTTATTTCATTAGAATAATGCCAATTAGTCTAACACAGGTATTTAAGATCTACATGGATTTATTTCTTTGTGCTGTAGCTATTGCACATTTTTAAGGATGTATCGTTATTTATTACTAATTATGTACTGCCATCAGTCCTGTTATGGTTGATTATTATTGCAAGTGATCCTAGGTCGTGAGTGGCAAATCAGAACTGCATGCGCGTTGTAATTGATATACTTAAATTATTATTTTAAAACCGAGTTAAAATATACTTTAATCTATATGTCCATGCATTATAATGACATTTGGTATTCCATATTTGAATTATTTATGCCATTGTTTATTTCAACAATTATATGAATAACGGTTGATTGATAACATTTCCGTAAAGTTTAATTATACATAACCTAAAAATATTAATGTAGACAAGAGAATTTTGTTTTGACAAGTACTTCCGCAAGCATATGTTTTTATTTTAAGATCTTTATGTCGTTAAGATTGAAAGGCTAAACAAACACGTATGTCGAAGTTGAAGATGTTCTTAAACTATGTTTACTAAGTTAATTTATCTACACAAACTTTGTTAGCATCGTCAACGTAACTGTCTCTCAGCCACTTACACATGCAAATTTATGAGTTCTTCAGTGTAGGGTTTCTTGGGTGCTAAAGTTATTTTTATACTAATAAGAAATATAAATTTACATTACTCAAAACATTTTCATTTCAACTAAGCCCTCTTTGTAGCATTGTAGTTATCATGTAACTGAGGGTCACGGATTCAAATCCCGGGTGGACCATTTAGAAAATTTAGCTAGAGGTGTTTAGACCGTTGTTCTTTAGTATGTTTACGTACTGTGTGAAGAAAATGCCATTTTTGTAAATAGATACACAAAAATACTTTAAATTTAGAAAGATTTTGTTACTTTTAAAATGTAAAAAAATTTACAATTAAATTTTATAGTCTGGTCCTGAATAAAGTGGTAAGCCTAAATAACGTTTAATAAATAGCCCCAGAGCAAGAACTAACAGCTTTGAGATACGTTTTAAAATCAATTAATTTAATTAAACTTTTCATTTGAATCCAATTACCGTATACCCAGAATGTTATTTGCACGTCGAAATTAAAGGGAGTCCGGTCTACACAAATGGAATAAATGTTTTGTTAAGTGTTTGATTTTTTTAAACACATTTTTAACCTCCAAAAACTAATTGTTATGAAACTAAAAATGTAGTTTAAATCAATATTTAGGTAATAATAGCATAATAGTTTTACAAATACAGTATGTTTGTTTTTGGTTTACTATGAAAAGCAAGTGTGTGGCAGCGTTCTTTGAAATTAATATTAAAAAATATATTTATTAGTGTGTTTACTATATTTTTGAATATTCTATCTTATGTCTCCATTAAAAATCTGTTATAATATTGTAATTGTAACTTGTAGAAATGCTATTTATACTTAAGACACAGGAAAATTTTCTTATAAAAGTCTAGATCAATGTACGAGAAAAAGCAAACTGCCTACTTTCTGGGACTCTGTTCATGATAAATAATTTAGAAGTGTCTTCTTTGCCTTCTGTTACAGAGGTTAGTATGTCTAAGGCTTTTGGTTTATAAAAATTAGCTTTTTTGTCTTGCTTCGTTATTTTGTAGTAACAACGTATATAATATAGAAATAATCTTTATTAAAAATTTTGAAAATTCTGAATATTTTCTGAAAACTTACAGATTGTGATTTGCAATCGAAAAAATATGACCAGTGTCTAGTTTGTGTTTAAAATATTTTACTATATTGAAACTAAAAAATATGTTGATAATGTCTAAGTGAAATATGTTTTGACATAAAAGCACCAAGGATATAAATATATTTATTTACAATTTGTGGAAGGCTATTATCAGTAAATTCTTCAAAGGTTATTTTTTTTTTCACTTGAACTTCAGGATTTCCAATTAATTTATGTAAAGTTCAATCAAAAGGTACATACATTTTATGAAAAATATTCAATTTTTGAACTGTAATTTTTTTCCTAAGAAATAACAAAAGAATATTACTATTATTGTACATAATAGGATCTAATAATTTACATAATATACTATTTTTGAAATAGGAGACCAAAGAGTCAATATTAAGTACACATTAATTGTTTATGAAAATTTCTTCTTATAACAAAATAATATTTTGAAGACATCAATTCCTGGCCATGATTTTGTCTGGAAATAAGTGAGAAGTTTCCTAGAAAATTCATCCCCGAAAAGCATATAACATTATAAAAGTAATACACTCAATTATTTGCTTGTTTACCTTGTTTGAAATGTATTTCGACAGTAACTTGAAACCTGACATCGTACCTTTAAATTAACAACTTCAAATAGAAACGGGACAAAATTCATCTTAATCAATCAGAAGAGCTTAATGGTACGTATATACCATGAATATAAATTAATAGTGAAGTTGAGATAGAGTTGATACTGGTTACTTAAATATATTAAAATTATTAAATTTTCAATAAAAACCAATAAATTTTAATAATTTGAATATAAATATAAACTATGTTAAGATATACAAATCTTGTTACACATACACAATTCTAAACAAAACTTGTACCATACAATATGAAATTTTTAGGACATTGAAAGTCCCATGGGCGAGAAGAAACGCCCTCATCGAATATGAATGTGTTGTAATAAGTTGAAGTGAAGTTCCAGTGGAAAGCAGACTTCCGAACTTTTCACATTCAAAGTTATTACATTACCATGTATGTTTGTAAACCAAACTCATGGTAAATAAATAATTTTGGAAATAAATTGCTTTGAACATATACAGTATAACGAATGTAAAACTAAAAGTTTCTACTCCAATCACAAGGAATTTAAATTCATAATAAATATTTGCAAATTTTATTAGCTTAGTTCGTAAAGTCCAGCTTCATAAGTTAAAGGTTATGAGTTCGATCTCAATCAGAGTAGTAAGACATTTGTAAGCAATCAGCTGATAACCACTGTCCATTAATTTGTCATTGGGACAAATAAGTAATCAGGGTTAGTTTGTAGAAAAGAATAAACTTTCTCATCAACACTCAACACATTCGAAGTACATATTCAACTTATTTTGACGATCGGTGTCTTAAAAATTACGAAATAAATAAAAATAAAGGCTTCTAAAAACAACCAGAACGTTCCTAATTGTTCTATAAAAGACAAAAAGTGAAACAAACATAATATCAACAAAATACTTTCTACAAGTCACAAAAATGTATTATCTAAAATAATATTAATTGGAGGAAACTCTAGTAAAGAAATCCTGTAAACTTACCAATTTACCTGACACACATAAAAGAAACTTACTTTTCACATACTTAAACTAAATTAGATTTTGTTACCCAATATAAAATAGAAAAAATAATAATCCAAGAGCAATTAAATAAGAAAACATGACATATTTGATTACATTTTGTATTGTATACATTATCACTTATACAAAAATTGTTATTAATTATTATACCTTATAACTTGTTAGACATTTTTATTTAAAACTTACAAAGTAAAATTTTGGAAAAACAGTTATAGAAATATAAGTTTAAGAAGTATAAAAATATTTCTTGAAAAAAATTACACTTTTCATATAATTTTTTTACATTAAAAGAAAAATTATAAAAGAAATAAAGGTTATAGTCATTAATTTGTTGTTTAAATGTTCAAGCTCTAATATACGTATCTTTTAGTTTACTACTGATAAATTCTACTTTCGATAGCACGATTGATGCAAAGAGTGGTTCATACATTGTATATCAGTGAAAATGTAAGTAGCGTCTACGAAATTTGCATGGATATTGTCAATCTTTAGAAAGGAGTGGAGAGTAAATTAGAATTTATAGGTCGGTTATTTACATTTAAAGTGGTTCAATGATCGTACAAATAACTAAATAGTAATAAACGATAATAAACGTTAGCCTTTTTCAGAGCTTAAATAAATTTTCTTATCCATAGTATTACTACCAAAAATTTAGTTACATAAAAAATCAATGATAAAAGTTCCACATAGTTCTGTAAATTATCACAATGTATCATTAAAAAAAATTTAAGTAAAAGTATCTCATTTGGATGATTCGGTCAGGTTTTAGTGTCTCAAATAACTCATTTTTAAATATAGAAAATAACTGTATTAATCAAAAAATTACATGCATACATGAATACAACAATAACATATTAAACTAAACAAATTATTTCAACACTAAAATTAGCATCTCTCAATAAAAAATTTTTAGGTTAACAACAGTTTTTTCTAAAAATTATAAATTAATATTTTATATACTTAACAAGCAACTTATCTACTAAAAGCCTAACACATGTTATTTTAAATCCGTTTAACTCAATTACGCAATTCATCATACAATTAGATGTATACCCAGTACATAAACATGTCTAAGTTATTAATTCTTAGACTTATTTTCACACAAATATTTTCATAATTTATATGGGACGAAAAGGAAATGATTTGCAAATTACAAAGACATTCCTCCAAACTATACTATCGACTAAGTAAATATACAAGTATTAAACACACATTCATTTAACTTTACCGACGTTACTTACAAGTAATGACAAAATTAAGAAAAAAAGACAACTGAGAAAAAAGGGAACCAAACTTAAACTTAATTTAAAATGATTTTTGCACAAAATCAGCTGGTGCATTCTGGAAACATCTAATTAATGGAACAGTTGTTTTAGTTAAATACCTTACAAACTTTATTATTATTATTATTATTATTCATCTCTAAGACGCCGATCGTACAGATATAGGTGAATATGAGGAGTGAACGAGTGTGATGAGTGTAGATGAACAAGTGTAGCCATTGTTACTATCTGAGTTCGACTTAGCTCAGAAAGGACCATTTATTAATAGCCCAATGGCCAGGGCAACTATGGGACATACAGCTTTACGTGGAATCCGAACCACGTACATATGTGACCAGAAATGTTCACTACGTTGAGTGACAACATAAACATAAACTCACTATCACTCAGTAGAGGAAGACGTAGTTGTTGGTAGTATTGACGGTGATAAGAAATGTTTAGTCATTAGACTGAGGATCTAATTCATAAATCACGAATCCATTTATTAATATGAATTTCCAGTGGGCTCTTTCCTTATATTATGTGTAAATGGGTAAGTTAAGTTAAGTTAAGAACTTCATACAAAGTTATTTTGTTTCATTGTTTGAATTACTGGTGTTTTGGATGGTTGCGAGTACGGGTGGATTTAATTTAGATATAAGATCATCTTATTCAAATGTATACTTCCACGGTCAGTATTGAAACTATTTACACTATCGTAGCCCGGGTCGGTCAATGTCCGACATGTCGCCGACGTTTCGAGTACATTGCAGCACTCATTTTCATAGCGACACACACTGCTACTCGATCCACTCAGTATCGAATAGATTTTAATAAGTGCTGCAATGTACTCGAAACTTCGGCACCATATCAGACATTGTCTGACCCGGGTTACGATAGTGTTATCAACTTTTTAACTTTAGAGTCAATACTATAACTTTGTAAAATAAGAACATTGAACGAAGAATATATTGATATTTTCAAATTATTAATATATTTGTAAGAATACAGTTTAACTACAAAAAGAATTTTTTTTCTAAAATTGTAAATACAAGACAAGCATAGTCGCTTATCATTTTAAGCTAATAAATATTAAATTATGGTCAGCAAAATTATTTTTGTTGGGAGTGATAAAAAGATGTAATATGATGGTATAAAATTACTTTGTTATATTTTTTATTATTGTATTTACCATATAATACTTCTATATTCCTGCAATTATAATACGAGAAAACGTATTTAGGTTATTCTAAAAGAAATTACAATTATAAGCATTAAAATTAGCTTCTCGTCGCTAAATAATACATATTCTTTGGGATATATTTCCATTTAATTTGTAAAATAAAAAAAAAATTTTTTTTACAAAACAGTTTTATGTTTGTTGTAGTTAGGTTAAGTTGTTTTGAAGTAGGGATTGAAAATGATTTTAGAAATTAAATCGTAATATATCCGAAAAAAAATTTCTTATTTAGTGATGAGAAGCTAATTTAATGTTAATGCTTATAATATGTTACATCATAACGAAGTATGACATACCGTGTAATGAAGAAATTATAATGATTATCTGAGTGTATTACTCAGAACATCTCGTGGAAGTATGTAATTCTATAGTTACCTTTCTGTACAAGCAATGTTTGTAAGTCAACTATAGTAAAGCGTATATAATATATATTTAGTATATCGATGTTCATTTACCATAAATAAGCAACATGTAGGGTGGATACTAATTACTTTGAATGTAGAAAAATTTGTCCGTCAATAAGCCGTATTAAATAATATAAAAACGATAATCACAAATAAAGTCTCTAATCTTGGGGATGGTGGAGGTGTTGGTGGGGGGGGGGAGGAATATAAAACCAATGACATACCCATTTATATGGTGTACTCATTCCACAACCAGGCCAACCGCTTAAAAATATATATTTAAAATACCTGAACAATAATCTTAAATATCTTTTTAAAAAATGAGGGTCATGTAAAACCCATACTACATATTTCCAATGATATATATTACATACCTATGTTAAAATAATAGTTATGCAATTACTTATGAATAATATAATGGGTGGACTGTTAATAAAACTGCTTCAACCACAAAAAGAATAAGCCACCATATTTTCTTTGCAAAATTTTGAGTAAGATGCACTGAGGTTAATGTTTAAGTTAGATTGGAGCAGTCAACCTTAACTCAGCAAACCAACTATTAACGGCTCTTAATTCTAGAATTTACGACTCTGAACAATATTTTACTTAATTTAAATAGGGGAAGTTATAGCGGAAAATTCAGAACAAATCTAGCTGTAAAAACATAAGTAAAACTATGGCTTAATTATGTAAGATGAGTTATTTGTTTGTGTGCACATATTTACTTCTTATATTATCCAGCTATCATACTAAATACTAAATACACATCACAAATCCTACCACGCAGTTTAGGCAATAGCGATGAAGAAAGCTAATTAGCTTTGCTAATCACGTCAAAGCTACAAGAGCCTGTACAAGTTGTATCAAACTCCTAGGGGTTTGTCAGTATGTCAATAACATTACCAACAGAGTATAGATGGAATATAGAAAAATATTATATTAATAGTAAAAATACTTTATACGAACTCATGAGATTGCATTACTTTGCCATGGCTATTGGGCAATTAATAAATAGAAATTCTGAGCTAAGTCGAACTCAGATAGTAACAATGACTATACTCGTTCATCTACACTGATTACATTCATTCGAAATCCACCTTCACCCATACCTTGACGATCGGCGTCTTAAGAACAGATAAATAAATAGATAAAAATTGTAATTATATTTATTACTATAAAATCCTATGGCATTACTTATGAAAGGAAACTTTATTACTAATTTTATAAATTATTTTACCGATTTATGACCACACTTTAAGGGTCGTCACCGCTGTACTTGTGTGGGAGGGAAGGTTCGTCACCGCTGTACTTGTGTGGGAGGGAAGGTAATTACCATTTCACATGTACGGGTGTATGGAAGGATCATCATTACTGTACACTTATGGTTGGGTCATCATAAATCTACTTGTATGGGCCATATGGTATAAGCAAATATTTATTTTCATAATGAATCCTTGGTTTTCGGCTATTGTAATATTAAGACATATATGTTCGTGTATTTTGATGTTCAATATAAACCTCTTACATTATATTTCACTAAAGAAAGTTAACTGAAATTAAAGTATTAATTTACTTGGGGTGCTATAAAATGAACAATTTAATTTTTTATTATAAACTATAAAGATTATTGTAGTAAATTGAATATATTTAAGTGTCGTTTATAAATATAAAATAGGGAGTTTTAAAATACTTTATAAAATGTGATGGATGCCTTAAAATAAATATATTACCTGTTTTACAATTAAAATGTAAGGCTTTTAAAATATACAAGAGTCGTTAAATAAGTAATAAGACAAGTTACTATTGTTACAAAAGAGGCTGCATTGATTCATAAGAATATTTCAGGATATAAAGTTGGCAAACTTGCGAAGACAGATTTTCAATGATATGTTGTAAACTTAACCTCAGATATACTCAGTCAATTATGGTGAGCCCACTCGAGCATTGCACCATGGAATAACAACGTGCCGTGATCATATTTTTAGTTGCAGAAGGTGAGGAAGGTAGTACAATCCACGAAAAACTGTTAAAAGTATACGGATACAGTTGTTTGAATCGTTCGTACATTTAGAAATCGGTAGATCAGTTTCAAAGTGGCCGTACAAAAGGTTCTAACTAGCAACGCAGTGTATAATTGTTGCTTGGGACCAAAGTTGAAAAGTAACCAACATTTTTTACTGACGGAATAAACCGTTCTTGAGCATACAACATTTGTCTATTCAGTTATTGAATGACCCTCATATGTCATATAATATGTTTTATAATGTTTATTTATACGCCTGTAAGTGAGCCCTTCACACAAAATACGACAGAAAAAATTGTTTTCCTTAGGCAATAAATTGGCATTTGATTAAAAGGTTACACGAAACTTCGACAATGTTATCTTGCAGTTGAGAAACTTGTTTATAAGTTAATTTCCCGATCTAGTATCTGCGATACCAATGCAGATTTCACATCACATCATTTGTAAAATGTCTATTTTAAATACATCTTGACCTGGTTTTTAGTGAAATATACAGATTATATCTATATTAATTATATAGATTTCCAGTGACCCCCTAATATTTAAGGTCAACAATTGCTAGTTCAGTACAGCATTTTTGGATCTTTCCGTAAAATCA
Source organism: Stictocephala bisonia (assembly GCA_035578905.1). Lineage (NCBI taxonomy): Eukaryota > Metazoa > Arthropoda > Insecta > Hemiptera > Membracidae > Stictocephala > Stictocephala bisonia. The sequence continues at coordinate 78,896 of JAQJVL010000411.1, read as the reverse complement.
TTAACATAACCATACCTAACATAACAAAACCAAACAACACAATTTAAACAAACCTAACATAACCTAAACAAACTTAACATAACCTAAACAAACCTAACATAACCTAAACAAACCTAACATAACCTAAACAAACTTAACATAACCTAAACAACTTTAACATAACCTAAACAAACCTAACATAACCTAAACAAACCTAACATAACCTAAAGAAACCTAACATAACCTAAACAAACCTAACATAACCTAAACAAACCTAACATAAACTAAACAAACCTAACATAACATAAACAAGCCTAACATAACCTAAAAAAAAAAAATAAATAAAAATAAAAAATAAAAAGAAAAATAAAAAAAAGACGTGGCAGATATCCTCTTTGCTCTGCCCATTTACCATGGACATTTGATCTTTGTATAAAACCTATTATACAAACATCATGGATGGATGGAGTAAGGGGAGAGTCAGTACTGTATAGGTGGAAATTACCAGTAAAAAATAGTCAAGGCCAGGATAAAACTGCCATCTATAACTCCGTCTTCCACCTTTACAAATAGACAATCAACCTTGAAAAGTACCAACAATTCAACAGCATTAGTTTAGCTTATAAGAACCTCTGATTGACTCTATTGACAGTTAAAGGAACATACAATTTGTCAAGAAATTAAAATATTTAATTTTCTCTTCATATTATTAACAACAAATAAATAAGAAAATTATTCAAAAAATAAATGCAGTCTAACTTACCAGTACGAACATTCCCACGCAAACAGTAGGGCGTACATTAACACTATAGCTATCTATGTTAGTGAGAAGCAGTGCATGTTGTATTTATGTATTGACGAGTGTCAGGGTGAGACTGATGTTAGAGATCAAAGCAGACAAGATCAAATCATCACCCCAGGTGTGATAAACGATTGAATCCTCTAGTCCTTGAGGCTTATGCTCAAAACACGTGTTCACCTTAGTCAGTGTGCCATCTTTTATAGTTACCTCTTTTAAAGGAATCAATACTATATAGAGGGTTCAAAACCTAAAAAACCTTTATAACAGACGAGCCGGTGGCCGAGCGTCAGGACTTTGAGCCTGGTTTAGAGCTTGCGCTGGTTCGAATCCTGCCTATACTGAAAGATTTATCAGTAATATTCATCTTCTACTGTACTGGTTCGCCCCCTAGTCTGTGTGAATAAGTTCCTCAAACAGATCAATAGTCTATGAGGAATGGACAGAGTAAGGTTATGAAGAAGATCGGCCTCTCCTGAAATATATATATATATATATATATATATATATATATATATATATATATATATTTCACCTAATTGATTTTTTATTTTTATAATTTTTTAATTTATATGATAAATAGTCAATGAATATAGTGCAGTTGTACAAACTTGATGCTGATAGTATTAGATTGATTAGATGCCAAAAGCTTCCTTAGTCTATCGAGTATATATACAGGGTGTTACATAAAGATTGGGCTGGCTATGCATTTTCATATTCTATGTGGGATTTTAAGCTGAAAACAAAGTAAAATATTTTTTCAATTTCCGATTTGTTTGACAGCTAGACGCCATTTTTTCTTTTTTCCATAAAACAACTTAGCCCATTCTTTGTTGTAATCTTCAGGATTGTTACAAAAGTCGGCAAACGGGTTCACCTTAAAAGGTAGTATTTAATAAAAACTATTTTAAAAGTATCTTTATTGTTTTTAAAATGGTGAGCGTTTTATTTTGTTTTAACAAATATCTAAAATACCACTGGCTTTATAAAAATTTTGCAAGAGACAAAAAAGTTTTTATATAACTTTTCCTCTCCGATGATACCTCATTTGTAAAAATCGCTCAAGAAATAACTATTTTATGAAGTAACCTTGATTGACATACTATTAAAAATATTGTTGAACAATCGCACAGATAACAACAAAGATATGAATTGTGTTGTGAAAAAAACACAAAATGGCGTTTAGCTGCTAAAAAAGCAGAAATCGACAGATATATTATTTTTCATTTTTAACTTAAAATGACACATAAAATCAGAGAACGTATAACCATCCCAACCTTTTTCTCACATCCTGTATACATCCATAATTGTAATTATATCATAAAACCTATTTAAATAAAAATTTTAAACATAATAAATGTACTAACATGGTATTGAAACATTCTTTTTCCCTCTCAGATTACATAAATTGGAGGAAAACATCGCGTGATCCCAGCTAACAAAACTCTAAATTGGGTCCAATGCTATTATAAACATCGTCGATGTAATCGGACAAATAATCAAAAAACTCGATTGTTTCGAGTTTTGTGATTAAATGCATTAGTTTGATTACACTCGTGTTTGGAATCCAATCGAAATGTTAGTTTAGTATTTATTTAACAAAACATAGGAATGTAATAGCTTTGGAAAACCAATTACATAAGTCATTGTCTTTTGGAAGTTTGGTAAATACTTTTAAGCGAGGGAAGTTTTGTTATTGGTACTGAATTCAATTTAAGTGATGAGTAACATTTAACAATAGCATTAAACATTAAAAGGCTCTGTTATTTCTTCATCGTATTCGTTTTTATTTATTCCTTATGAAACCAATCTTGGAGAATGTCTTTTATTAATTAAAATAAAATAGCCTTGATTTTAAACTACTCCAGTAGACTGATCCTTATAAAAAGCCATTTTTAGTTCCCCAGTATCCCTAGTTGGTAAAAAAAACCATGGTAATCTAAGCAGGATAAAATATGTTCGTATTATTATAAACTTGTATTTTAGTAATTAGCATATAAGTATAAGTTATCCATATAGACTTGTAAAGTAATTTCACATATTAATTTAATAATGATTTCATAACAAGTATTCATTTCTATCACATGAAACCGTTTTTGTGGAACTGTCATACTAAATCCTGCATGATTTTTTTCATTTCAAAAATGAAATTTAGTTCATTTAGTTCAAAAATGAAAATTTAGTTCATTTCAAAGATAAATGTGTAATATATTTACTGTATTCTTGTAAAATATTTTAAATATTACGATGATTCCGTAATTCATTCATTGGAATAAATGAATAGGTTCTATTTCAAATACTAATAAAGTGTTTAAATTAAGCAGTGAACCACTTACATTCTCAGTTAACTGCAAATTAAGTGTAAATAATTACACTTTTATTTACACCTAAAAACCTCAACCTTTATGAATTGCTTACTGTGCAAAGAACTACCAACAAAGTAGGTTTATGAGCAACTTAGAAAAACGAGAACAACTGATAGAAATCCAACTGTACAAGGACTCAGAAATCCCCTCTCCTTTCAACACGAGGCGTCCCTCAAGGGTCCGTTCTTGACCCAATACTATTCATATTGTTAACTAATGACTTCCCTGCCTACATTAATAAATAATCTAGACACTACTTGCATTATGTTTGGAGACGACACTCTTTAGTAGGTCAGGTATAAAAACCATTTTAAGGATAATTAGCATGTTCAAAATTTTTACCTTAATGGTGTGGACGTTACACTTTATTTAATAACGCCCAGAAATGTCGTAAGAACGTCTGCTTAGTATCACTGACAGGCGGCGTTGCCTAGAGTACTGCGTTTGACACATGACAGATAATAAGTTAATAACTTGTAGAGTTAGAATTTTTCTTCAAGAGGTATTCTTAATGGTTTTAAACAATAGTAAAAAAGAACATTAAATAAATAATGCGATTAGTACAATAAGTAAGAATATGAAACAAATTATAAAAGATAATGTAAACAATAAGTCCACGATCGTATATCCACTCAAATTTAAATTCTTAATTCCCATACAGTAGGTTATAAAACAGGTGCTTTTAAAGAACTGAAACGTGGCAACAATGCAAAACGTACAGGCTTGCTATGGTCGCACCTGGCTAACATCATCACGCCATTGTTTACAGCATTTTCAAAAGCCTTGTATTTGCTGTTAAGTCAATAAGTCAATGTTGCTCTAAAGTCAAATCGGGACACTCAATAAAAGAACAATAGTACATTTATTAAAGGTATAGTAAATAGGCTATACATTAAGCAGTAAATGTTGTGGTAAGAAACTTCATAGGGTTATATGGTTTCGGAATATGTGAATCAGTTATTATAAAATATCTATTCGTATTTATTGTTTCTCTACGAAATTATCATAACATCTTGTCTAATGTATTACAAGTCTTAATTGTATCTCCTCTAAAATTTAAGATTTTTTAAGGGTGTTATGGAGGGTTTCCTTGTCGAATAGCTTGGTTACGTGCAAGCTTCTTAAGGCATCTAATTTTGGCTCAACATTGTTAAATTTGCATACATATTGATTTCAGTATTGCATACAGATCTGTTCATTACATTTCTATTTCATATATGTCAACTAAAATGTTCAATTTTTAATAAATACGCAGTGAGTAGGCATATAATTTTAGTTTTGAGATTACGTCAGTTACAAAAATATCATTAAAATGAATGTAAAACATGTTAAACAATGCCCTGAAGATATTACTTTGATGTCATAAATGTATCAGATATTGGATTAAAAAATTGATATTCATCTAAAATGTTTTTGTAATGATAACTTTATTTAAGTAAAACCTGAACTAGAGTTCTTTATCGAACCACAAATTCTTTACGAAGTTGTGAAGTACATTTATTCTATATTTGCAAGTATGTTAAATAATATTTAAGTTAGTTTGATTGAATTGTACTATGCAAAGTAATTTAAATATTGGAAAAAAAATAGTATGGTTTTTAAGGAGCATTCTTTTAACTAGCACCTGTTTTTGTATATTATCAATCTTACATTTAAGTACAAAATACGGATAAATATTATTATTATTAGTATATTTAATATATATTATAATATTTATCTATTAAATAGTGAACATAAATAGTTATACAGGGTGTTTCTTTTAAAAAGCAACTCTATTTAGAAGTACAGAAAATGAAGGTTTAAGATAATTACAAGTTCATAGGTTGGTAGCCTTGGTAATTCTTCTTCCTTGGCTATCAGCTGATTTAAATTGTTGTTTACTTTATTTGAGTTTCGTGCAATGTCATTAAGTTGATAGTTTTGAGCAAAGAGCGGAGACTGTTTATTGTGGAGGAATATTTTTAAACATCAACATTTTTTATGTCAATATGCTTTCAAACAACATCATTCAGGTAATGGTAAACCTAACAAATCTACTATATACAGGATTGTTATAATATTTACAGAAACAGGTAAATTTTTATTTTAAATCATTGGGTTGCGTTTTAAAAGAAACACCCTGTACAACTTGTTACATTAATTTGATAGCAACTCAAATGTTGATAGCAACTAATGTTCCCTTATCAAATTAAATATATAATTAAATATAATTAATTTAAAATATATTCATTTTGAACATCATCTACATAGCTTTAAATATATAAAAATATAATCCAAGGTATAGGAATTTAGTTTAAATATATTTATATTTTCCAATAAAACTATATGTTGCATTCTTTCTTCTAAGATATGATACGCCGACACAAATTTTTCGGTATTGTAGTCTGATGAGTGTGGATGATATCTTTAGTCTTGTCACTAGTTGCGTTCGACTTATGCTCAAAAAAAGTTAATTTATTAATAGCCCAGGGCATCTAAGGAATCTACAGCTTTACGTGGAATCCGAACCCCATAGTATTGGTTTGATTTTCAGTTATTTGACAAGCCTGACACTCAGTTCTCTCCCCTACACAACATTCGGACTCTGATTACCACCCGACATGGACAACCCGGACTTCTCTAGTAGAGATCACACCGATAGCAACCATAGAACGGACGCCGTGCCAGTATGAAAAGGACCGAGCGTAAGACCAATCGTCTATAATCTCCACAACACTTTGCCCCAAAGTAGCAAAGTTATACACATAATATAGTTTATTTTTTTATTTTTAATATTGTATTATTTGTAATTATATATAATACTTAGTCGCATTGATATAAGCAATGTTGATAATGCAGTTTAGTGTTAAAAATATTTAGAAAATAATAATATCTGGAATTTGGTAGAAACCCGATTGTTTGAACTCACATCGGCTTTAAAGGATTATTGCGACTCAATAAGAATGATCCTGAACCACGCTCCACTGAACTCAATACGGCTCTCGAGTCTATGGGGAACTGGTAGTAATTGTTTACAAACATCACACTACTTATGAATAACTTTAATGCCCTTTTACGCATTGAAAATTATTGTTTTCACAAATAGACTCATACACGTAAGTTTCTTCCTTCCTATAGATTGAAAATGTTATTATTCGTCGTTTTAAGCTTTGAAAGCCAACATTTAAGGAATTATCGCAGTGTTGTAGCGTTCTGAGTAATATTTCAAGCTACTGATGCGTGGTGATTGAGGGATTTTTCGCCACACTAGGCTTCAGTCAGCCGTGGCTCACTGGTAGCTTGTAGAGAGCCAGAGCCACTTTAGTGAACGCCTAAAGATTGAACCTGGGAAATATGTTAGTTGGCCTAACAAAGAAGAAAAAAAATAAATACACAATTTATTTTAGATATTTTATTCAGTTGGACACTCAATAATTATCAATCGGCTTAAAGTACTAAAAACTCGTTTCCTTGATGTCCGAGAGTAGCTTTAAGGTATGGGACATCTTCTTGTGTTTTTTTACACATTGTATACTACTTTTATACCGTTCAATATTGTTGTCAATAATGAAATTCATAAAATATTTTTGCTCGTATATTTGTATAATGTTTATTGAAAAACGTGTGTCCTATAATGGATTTAAACCAAGTCCCTTAGAAAAAAAAATCTAACTTTAAAATTGATAAGCTCTGTACATTATTATACATATATGAGATGATGATACAGATTGTGCGTGTTTTAAGGTGAATATGAATGATTACTTAAAAGTAGGATGAGTGGGGATGCCCTGTGTAGTTTTCTTGTTGTAAGCTTAAATCGGACTAGAAAGGACCATTCATTAATAGCCCAATCGCCAGTGAAAATAAGGAAACTACACTTTACGTGGAATCCAACCCACTTAGTATTGGTCTGTTTTATCAGGCAGCTGTAGACAAGCCTGATATACAGTTATCTTCCCCACACAACATTCGGACCCTGAATATCACCGATCATGGACAACGCCAGACTTCTCTAGTAATATTTACGTCGATGGTAACCATTGAACGGACGCCATGGTGGTATTAAGAGTTCCAAGCATAAAACCAATCGTCTAAAATCTCCACAACACTTTGTCCCTAAGTAACTGGGTAACAGCACTACGCCACTAGTGCCGACTGTAGTTATTACATATCGAACAGGACCTGCTGATATTAAAACACATACACGAATAATAGAATTGACACCCCCCCACCCATACAAAACCAGTGGTATTTACAAATACGCCCGCCCATACACGTACGCTCATAAGACTTCTTTTAGTGAAATTTAGAATCCTTAATGGGTTTAGGTAGTGTTTCTTATGATGATAAACGTTTACACCGGTTGAAGGTGACATTAATTAACATTTAGATTGGACAGAAGTAATAATAGTTACGTCCCTCCCTGACACCTGTTTCCCACCACGGAGGCAGCTAGCTCTGGTTAATGGTTAATGAAACTTTGTATGAACTTTCGTATTAATATAATATGTATGTTTGTAGATTTCTTATGTATTATTTAATATTGTTTTGGAAAAATATGTATGCTTATAAAATGCAAATGACAGCTATAAACTAGTTTTATTATTTTTTCTAATCTATTGATGTATAGTATTTTTTTTATTTTTAATGTATAAATCAAACAAAGCACGTTTATGCTCTGTACATTATTATACATATATGAGATGATGGTATATGGTAAATGGTAAATGGTATATGGTAAATTGTATATGGTAAATGGTATATGGTAAATGGTACAGAAGGCTTTACATCCCTAACTGTACCTTTCACAACATTTAAGGTTTATTTATTTATTTTTATATTCTAAGCCAGGAGAATTTTTAACATACTATTCCAACGTTATTGAGGGACAGTGGTCCAAAACTCTATGGGAAATTTAAGTGGACCTCCCGGGATTTGAACCCGTGACCATCTGTATATGGAGGAGAAGTGCTCTAACCACTAGGCTAGCAATATGAAATTGTTTTACTTATTTTGACAATTTACGATTTTTCTGTTTAATTTTTACCTAATGCAACAACAAATATTCAACACTATAATTTACAGTCAAACTACAATCTAAATCTTACTGAAAGTCTCCTCAAATGAATAACATCTTTAAACAACTGACACACGTACATGAAAAACTACTTATTAATAAATATGAAATAAAACACTTAATGTTCATAAAAGAAAATAATACATAAAAATGTCTAATAGTTTTATGTGAAGTTATGTTGGAGCATGTACTTCTTAGAAGAACAGAGTATAAGCTTTACTGGTTATTATATTGGTGAATAAAACACCTGACATTTTTATTGAATTTTCTTTACAATCCTCAAAATATTTGTCTTTTTAGTTATACATTCAGAATATTGTTCGTGTAAAACTGATTCGATTTATTAAAAGTGATGTAATTATAAACTACAATCTATGTCCAGTATCAAATAGCGCTTTCTGAGGAACAGTCGACCTTAGTTAGTAACAATGACTACACTCGTTCATCTATACTCATTACACTCATTCGCCCTTCATATTCACCCATATCTTGACGATCGGCGTCTTACGAATGAATACTGAATAACGTTAATACCATGAAAATTAATTATTATTTAATATCAAATTGGTGTATTTGTCTTATTATTTTTGGACTATATGTTTTAATAAGCTTTTATTTACGCATTATAGTAATAACAGCTGGTTGGTTTAGGATACAAAATTGACTCACCGAAGGCTTGAGAGAAAAATGTAATTTGTCTTTTATATATTTTAGTTTATATGACAATTACAAACTTATAAGTGTAACATTTATGACACATTTAAAATAGGAGTATTTCATTTGCTTCAATTTGAAATGAAATAAATGTCTGAAACATTCAGACAGGATATAACAAGATCCAATACAGTGCAGGTTTATGCACTGCTGCACCCAATATCATCTACGTCTAAACCTTTCTGGGTAAGTGAAACTTTTTCCCTATCTCTTTATTTCTCTCTTCGTCTCTCTCTCTCTCTCTCTCTCTCTCTCTCTCTCTCTCTCTCTCTCTCTCTCTCTCTCTCTCTCTCTCTCTCTCTCTCTCTCTCTCTCTCTCTCTCTCTCTCTCTCTCTCTCTCTCTCTCACGCTCTAGCACACACTGATGCGACTAACAGCTGAGCTAATATTACGCCAAATAGCAAACTGAATGCTTAAATAAGACCAATTTCTTTTAGATAGAAGCACAATTGCTATTTTTGTTCTGTTCTGTTTTTTTTTTTTTTTTTTTTTTTATGAGTGCTGAGCGATACTACGTGTTAAAATAGTATTAACTATTCTTATAGTGAAACGTGTGTGAGAGAGAGAGAGAGAGAGAGAGAGAGAGAGAGAGAGAGAGAGAGAGAGAGAGAGAGAGAGAGAGAGAGAGAGAGAGAGAGAGAGAGAGAGAGAGAGAGAGAGAGAGAGAGAGAGAGAGAGAGAGAGAGAGAGAGAGAGAGAGAGAGAGAGAGAGAGAGAGAGAGAGAGAGAGAGAGGAGAGAGAGAGAGAGAGAGAGAGAGAGAGAGAGAGAGAGAGAGAGAGAGAGAGAGAGAGAGAGAGAGAGAGAGAGAGAGAGAGAGAGAGAGAGAGAGAGAGAGAGAGAGAGAGAGAGAGAGAGAGAGAGAGAGAGAGAGAGAGAGAGAGATTAAAGATTTGCATCATATGTCTGTAAATTGCAAGTTTGGAAACCTTACAGATGAGCTGGTGATGACTAAGATTATACAAGAGATCCAAGATACCAGACTATTGGAAGAAATGCAAATACAAGATAATTTAACTCTGAGAATGGTGGAAGGAAAGGTGAGACAGGCAGAGACAGTAAAGAAACAGCAATCAATAGTTAGAAATCATGTATCGGAATCTGTTATTGGGGTAGCAGCCAAAAGACCATTAAGAAGTCAATTAGAACATAAGCCTGATGAAAACAGAAAATTTTGGAATCGTGGTAAGTCATTTCCTCATGTTAATTCTACATGTCCTGCTCTAAAAGTTAAATGCCGGAAATGTTTCAGAGTTGGTCATTTGGAAAGAATGTGTAAAAGCAAAATCAACTATATTGCGGGTAATGAAAACTCTGAATTCCACAATCAGAATGTAACGCCATTAGATGTAATATCAGAAACGCGAAGAAAGAGCAGGTGTCAAAAAAATTATGATTTAAGACATAAAACAAAAGACTTGCCAGAACTTCAAGAGGGAGACATTGTATGGATGAAAGATAGAGCAGAGTATGCAAAAATTGTTCGGAAAATAAAAGGAGTACCACGTCGCTATGAGATAAGAATGGGGAATGGTGGAGTAGTTGACCGATATAGATGCATGCTGATTATTACATGAAAATTGAACTTATTTGAAAAAGAAGGACAGATGTGTTGTTCATTAATATTTATTTAAACATATGTTGAATCAATATGTATAATAATTGTTATATTGTTTTGGGGAGAGTTTTGAGATAGAGATTAAAGGTGTGGTTATATTTGATTGTGAGGACTTATTTTATTAACATAATTAAGATGCCTAGACGGCATCAATCTACATGTGAAATAAATCTCTAACTCTATATATAATGTAAATCCTTCACTCAGTCATCACTAATTCTCCAACTTCCCATTTAGGTAGAGAGCTGACTGTTTCTTTAGGTCTTAAATAGGACAACTAAAGTTTTTTTCATATTGAAAAGTACTCCTAAGAGATAGAAACCACCCCTTAATGATTGTTCGATAAGGATAACATGGGGTTGATTTTAGTAATTTAATAACAGCTCTTTTTTTAAATAAATAAATATGTTTGTTTTGTATATTTGACATTACACTATTGATTCCACAGAACAAAGCTGCTCTGTGATTGATGCATTTTAAATATTATACTATGAGTTTAATCTTCAGCTGTTAAACAAAAACAAATGAAATGAACACGTTTGAAATAGGCTAAGTAATACCATTGGGTATTTATACTGATAAATATGTAGCAAAGAGGGTAGTGTGAGTGAGATACGGTAAATAAATGTAATATTGTGATTTTACGTTGTACAGGTAATCTACTGTTGTTTGTAGTTAAAAGTCACATACCGAGGCCGAGGTGTATCGAACGCAGTGAGCGTCGAGGTTGGTACGCGTAGCGTGCAGGGATGTTCCCTAGTCTATATATACATGAAACTAATATTTGTTAGATCCCGTTTATACCATTTGAATAGAATGTTTAAAATAAACATACGCAAGGACAGTCGACTTTGAAACTTTATTCGAGAAGAGTGTCTAACAAGAATGAGAAAGCAGATAATGAGACGGTACCTAGTAATCCCCACTGTCTCTGATAATGAAGGATGGCTGAAGGGGACAGAACAGTCTATAATAGTCTCCTTTTGAGGATTAAGGCTTTTAGCTTACTCGTTGTACAAGACTTAATTTTGTTACTTTGTTCTGCAAAATTAACTACCTTTAATGCTGTTCGTTCCGTCTTTTTATTTTCTAAAATTCAAACACATGTAATAAGAACAGCTTTTTTCTCTTGTTGTAATAGATAACACAACATTTGAATAGAAAATAATTTTTAGCAATTTATTATTAATTAACAGTTTTTATCTAATAGTCAAACTCGTTTAAAGCTCTTACGAAACATAGAGAACTTAATTTATTTAGAAGAACTCGCATCTTTAAATATAATTATTGATAGAGATTAACAGTAAAAACGAAGTGTTACTATGTAATATATAACTGTATTATTGACTGTCAGCTGTGTTTTGGTTTGGGATCTGTTGTGATAACTCAGGTGTAAAGTGAGATTAGAGAGGAAGTGCGTTTTGACAAATGTCACTGATATAAAGTTTGCCAGCCTGACTTACATTTGTTAACAACGAGAGTTTTAAGACATGTCAACGTTGTAATTGGAAATCCTCAGGCAACGTGTTCCGTCAGCTAAACAAAATGCTGGTAAATACTTTTAATACAAGTGTTTTAACGGGATAAATATAAAGAAAAGCTACAAACTTCACAAAAACATGTTAAAATCTGTCTAAGAATAGACAGTTTCAAGAAAATTGGTCTTTATACGTACTTTTTTAAAGCTAATTGGAACTTAAATCTAAAAAAGGTATTAAAACTTAAAAGAATATTACTTTTACAGGTGAAGTTCAGGCTCAGACACAAAGGGGTGACTTCCGAACCACCACTAGTGACCGGGCAGGGGGTTCCTGAAAAGTCGAGATCTCTACTTTACCCAAATAAGGGACAGTCACCCTGGAAATTAGTTAACGATTTTATTTTGCGATAATTTATACTGCGATAGTAAAAGCTTTGCTATAAGGTCAAATCAGATGGCTAATTATTTTAAATTATTTGAAAATTGATTGAAAAAAATTTAAAAACAGTATTTGAATATTTTCAAGAAAATAAACATTATATATTTTTCTTAAATTAATACAAACTGCTTTAAAAAGGACATTGAAATTATTTTGATTCAAAGGTTAAATTTTGTAGGTTGTTCGTTTCATCAAATATTGTTTACTTTTTACCATAGGAAATGATTGTATCAGGTCAAATTTGTGACCTAGAAGAATACGGTTGATTAAATCTATGCTTTACCACTTTATAAATTAACACTCGTGTTTTTTTTTTATTTTAGTTTTTTTGTGGCATTAAACAAACGGAAGATATCTTAGTAACTATTAATAACTCATACACACAGTTGATTTATTTTAGTACAGACTCTGGAATAGCTAGTATCGTAACTAACTAGTAGTATAGAATAGAACTATTTAGTTAATTTCAATAAAACTAAGAGAGGGTTATGTCAATGTGGCTTATGTATAACATGAGTTAATTGTAAGAACAGAATATTTTAATAACAACGGGGTAGGAAATTTTATATTTAAATACTATTATATTACAATTATTATCCTTAAAAAATAATTATCTTTGTAGGATAACGTACTGATTGTTTGATATGCTGTTATTGAATAAAACCTTTAACTAATATTTATTTATTTATTATTAAGACGACGATCGTCAAGATAATGGATAATGGATAATATGGATTTCGAATGAGTGTGGTGGGTGTAATGAATTTAATGAATAGCCTATACTCTATTAGACACAATTGTATTGTAAATTACAAATTCATTTATCATTATTAAGAAATCGATCATTGAGATATGGGCTAGTAAAAGGGACGAATGAGTGTGATTAATATAGATGAATGAGTTACTAACTTAAGTCAACTGTTCCTCCAAAAAAGCTATTTATTAATAGCTCAATAGTCAGGGCAACTAAAAGAACTACAGATTTACGTGGGATCTGAATCACGTAGTATTTGTATGATTTTTAGCAATGTGACAAGCCTGTTGTTCAGTTCTTTCCCTTAGAAAACATGGGCACCTTAAACACTACTACCCAACACGGACACCCCAGACTTCTCTAGTTGTGGCCACGTCGATGTCAACCATTAAGTGGATGCCGTGTCTGTATTAGGAGGGCAGAGCATATAACATTTCGTCTACAATCTTCACAACACTTTGTCCACAAGTAACCGGGTTACAGCATACTAGAGCTGACAATCTATAACAAAATCTTAGGCTACCAGATTAAATGATAAACAATTAAATAATCAGATCAAATAAAAGAACTACATTACATATTCAACACTAAAAAATTATCCACAACATTTTATTTTGTTATTAAAACATAACATATGTATCAATTTGGATATTTTCCTAAATATAATTTTTTTTGTATCTTAGTGAGCAATTGTATTATGTTAACACTGTGTTTATTTCTGTTATTAGCTTTCCAAAAAATTACCAAACAGATTATAAATCTGACAGTAAAAAAATATTTTTGTAGAATTTAAATATACTTGGACAACATCACCTAAGTTACTTTTTTCAAACTAATTCATGTAAAAAGTAATAATTAAAAAAAATAATAAACATTATTTATGAGAAATTATAACGATTAAAGTAACTATATGGTGTTTATTCCATATATGGTTTCGCACAGATTTATTGGTCTAACACGACTGACTGGAGCTCAGTCTGGTGGAAAATGTCTCAAACATCCGTCACTTACATCCAACACGCGCCGTAGAAAACGTCACATTGTTGCGAAGGAAAATTAATTTAGATTTTTATATAAATACGTGCGTTTTAAGTTTCATGTTGTATGCAATTTTTTGATGAAGGAAATCAATACAATATTTTTACGAAATTAAATTAAAATGTTTAATATTACAAATTTCAGACAATTAATTATCTTTCAGCACATTCCAAGAATGTTTATTATTAATATTAAGCATTAGTAAGACACTGACAGTCAAGATCATCGATGGTCAAGATATGTGCAAATATGAAGGGCTTATGAGTGTGGTGAGTGTAGACGAACGACTGTAGTCATTGTTACTAACTCAGTTTGGCTGTTATACAGAAAGAGCAATTTTTTATAGAGCAATAACCAGGACAACTAAGGGATCTACAGTTTTATGTGGAACCCGAAACACGTATTGTTAGGTTGATTTCCAGCTAACTGACAAGCCTGATACTCAGCCCTCTCCCTACACAACAGCTGAAACTTTACTACCGCCGAACTCGAACACATAAAACCACTACAGTAAAGTCCATGTTGATGGAAACCATTGAGCAGACGCTATGTCGGTAATAAGAGGACTGAACATAAACATTTTTCCCCAAGTAGCTGGGTCACAATGTTCCTAAATCTTACTTTTTTGTCAAATTACATGGACATTTATTTAAAAATTACAAATCAAGTCTCATACATTTTTAACTCACTGATATTCTCTCGAGAATTAAAATGAATGTTGTTATCTTAAAGTAATTTCACACCAATAACATTTTACTTTAAAGACAATATTTTTAATATAATTTTTTTTAGTGGCACTTGTCGACATTTTACTAATATTTACTTTATTCTTAGTATTTTCCTTGTAACTACCTAAAAATAGCAAATATATCTCTTACTTACTTACAGGAAGAGAGTAAAGATTAATCAATTGATCAATAAATTTAAAGCAATGGACAACAAAATCTTTTCGTTACTTATCTAACATGTTACTTACATGTTCCTGTTTGTATGAGACCTATTTCGCAAGTTCTGTAAGCTTTATAGTAATTAAACATCCATATTGGTGTACTGCATTATGCACTATAAAATAACTTCAAAAGTCACAGCAACCAACTTAAGTTTTACTCAAGTATATCATATTGCTTGCTCCTAAATAATTAGGATACACTTAAAAACAACTAATTGACTGAACGAATAATTAAACAAAACTGCAATTTATAGCCCAACATTATCTTAAGACTTAAATTAGAATCACTACCTTAGGACAATATTACTGTTCAGTTATTATATAAATATTAAAAGGTCCCCCTTTCAATCTTAGTGCATTATACAATCATACTGTACATTGAGATGTATGGGTTTACCTCTGGCCACCTGCCGAAAGATTACTCAAGTGAAAGTTTTGTGGGTGTTCCACAAGACTGGGCTCCAATCAGCCATAACCATGATAATGGTTGTTAACACTTTCTCTTGTAGCCTCTCAGGGTATAATATAGCCCATAGAATAATGTTATGATCATAAAATAAGACATATCTACAAACAATAGCTGACCTCACAAGCTGAGAAAGTAAAATCAGCTCTAAAAACAAAAATAATTATTTTTCACTTCGTTACTCTCTTGAAAATTAATACAAAATTAGAAAATCATGGTAATTCAACTAACGAACTAAAGAATTACTAAGAACTAACATAATAAATTTCTTGAAACAAGAAGTATTGCATTTTTAGTAATTATATTAAACACTAGTTGTTCAGTATCTGATTAATAATTCCTAGTACCATGTATTCCTAGTGCCATCATAAAAGTAACACAACACAATTTTCTCGTACTTAAATTTCGGCACTAGTGGTGCAGTGCTGTAACCCAGCTACTTGGGGACGGATTCTATGCTCGGTCCTCTTAATACCGACTCGGAATACGCTCTGTGATTACAATCAAGGTAGAAGCTAATAATTGAAGTTTGAGGTGTCCATGTTTTATGGGAATCAAGTTTCAGATGTGGCTTAGGGAATATAACTGAGTAATAATTTTAATAAAGTGCTCCGGACATTTAAATCCCTTTAAGCCATTTAAACGACTAATAAACATCAATGTGATAACCTAGTGACGAGCTTTCCACATTCCAATCAAGGCGGTGGCCTTCCCCCTCCCCGACCTCAATCCCCTAGCTGATATTTCGTAGAAATATAAAGTGTTATGTTTACACTGTACCAAATTATAACTGAGTCAGTTGGCTAACAATCAGACCAATACTACAGCGTTCGTAATGCACGTAAACTTTGGAGGAGCAATCGACCTTAGTTAGTAACAATGACTACACTCATCACACTCATCCGCCCCTCATATTCACCCATGTCTTCTAGACCGGTGGCTTAGAAATAAATAACAATTATAATGAGTTACAATGTAATAAATAAATAACATTATTACACACAGCTAAATATGTACAATTATTACCCACAAATAACGTATTTAAATAACCATGTTATTATTTTGTTAATTCCTATGGTCTGAGGAAGGTAAAAGTGGTTCACCGAAATCGATCTGCTATAATGACGTTTCGTACTGTGACGTTCACCTGTATTTTGGCCAATACGTTAAGTGCTGATTAGGAACCTTTTGAAAATGTGAGAAAATATTCAGCTAATAAAGGTTTTATTTTATGTTGAACTTGTACAAATCTCATTATTTATGGTGACATTTCTGTAATATATAATATGGACATATTGTGTAACATATAATATCACAAAAATGCATTTCTCAAATGACGAATAACTAATAAATCTGTTATTCTCACACTTTTTATAATTTCCGTTTATTTTTCACTATTATTTGTAATACATTACAGTTAGACGAAACCAACAGACTTTTGATACCAAAATCTGAAGGAATTTGTACATAATACTGTTGACTCACACTGTTTACGCAGATCACTGTTCTGCCAAACCAAGACACGCCCTAAACAGCTTTTGTGGCATTGTGGCCCCTTTAAGCTGACTTGCATGACTGTAATCCCTACCACAACTACACGGAACTGCTCATAAACACTTAATTAACAAGAGGAATTTAAATTGTTTTTTTTTATTCGACCTGTTGGTGTATTCAGATTAAGCTGTATGAGAATAATTGTTCTATACAATTCTAAACACTTTTATTGGTCCAATTGTAAAACGGATATTATTACTATAGTAAATTTCATGAACATATTATTTTTAGTAATTGAACTCAAACCCTTTGTAAATACATGCATTATTAAATTATAAAAATCTAAATCACATACTTATGATACATGTACAGATTTATCTAACCTAAAAGACATTATTTTAACACTTTAAATTGAACCAATATTATTCAAAATTCAGTAATTTCGTCTCTAAATACCTTTAAGTATGTGTTCGCACAATATCTAACACTGTTTGGTCTTAGTCTAACACTGGTACGTAAGTGTCAATTTCATTTCAGACTGAAGACTAAAATACACACTTCCACTGATACTGACTAATTGGTTGGCAGAGAAGTGTAGGACATCATTTGTAACGATCAGGTCTAATGCGCTAGACACGTTCATATACTCGTGAATTTAAAGTAACTGTAGGAGAGTTAAATGACTGTTGTGTCCAGTTGTCGGTGTTATTGACTGCCTCTCATGTATTAGTCAAGCTGACGAAGTGACTGTCCACTGAAGTAGGACATCATTTGTCTTGATCAGGTCTAATGCACTAGACACGCTCATGTACTCCAGAACTGTAAGACAGTTAAATGACTGTTGTGTCCAGTAGTAGGTGTTATTGACTGCCTCATGTATTAGTCAAGCTGACGAGGTGACTGTCTACTGAGGTAGGACATCATTTGTCTTGATCAGGTCTAATGCACTAGACACGCTCAAGTACTCCAGAACTCTAAGACAGTTAAATGACTGTTGTGTCCAGTTGTCGGTGTTATTGACTGCCTCATGTATTAGTCAAGCTGACGAAGTGACTGTCCACTGAAGTAGGACATCATTTGTCTTGAACAGGTCTAATGCACTAGACACGGTCATATACTCCAGAACTGTAAGACAGTTAAATGACTGTTGAGTCCAGTTGTCGGTGTAATTGACTGCCTCATGTATTAGTCAAGCTGACGAAGTGACTGTCCACTGAAGTAGGACATCATTTGTCTTGATCAGGTCTAATGCACTAGACACGCTGATGTACTCCAGAACTGTAAGACAGTTAAATGACTGTTGTGTCCAGTAGTAGTTGTTATTGACTGCCTCATGTATTAGTCAAGCTGACGAAGTGACTGTCCACTGAAGTAGGACATCATTTGTCTTGATCAGGTCTAATGCACTAGACACGCTCATGTACTCCAGAAATGTAAGACAGTTAAATGACTGTTGTGTCCAGTTGTCGGTGTGATTCACTGTCTCATGTATTAATCAAGCTGACGAAGTGATTGTCCACTGAGGTAGGACATCATTTGTCTTGATCAGGTCTAATGCACTAGACACGCTGATGTACTCCAGAACTGTAAGACAGTTAAATGACTGTTGTGTCCAGTAGTAGTTGTTATTGACTGCCTCATGTATTAGTCAAACTGACGAAGTGACTGTCCACTGAGGTAGGACATCATTTGTCTTGATCAGGTCTAATGCACTAGACACGCTCATGTACTCCAGAAATGTAAGACAGTTAAATGACTGTTGTGTCGAGTTGTCGGTGTGATTGACTGCGTCATGTATTAGTCAAGCTGACGAAGTGACTGTCCACTGAAGTGGGACATCATTTGTCTTGATCAGGTCTAATGCACTAGACACGCTCATGTACTCCAGAACTGTAAGACAGTTAAATGATTGTTGTGTCCAGTAGTAGGTGTGATTGACTGCCTCATGTATTAGTCAAACTGACGAAGTGACTGTCCACTGAAGTAGGACATCATTTGTCTTGATCAGGTCTAATGCACTAGACACGCTCATGTGTTTCAGAACAAATGTTAATGTGACATTGGTAAAATATAATACGCACTATTTTACAATATTTATAGTTGACCTATTAGATTAACAGGAACTCATATTATTTTAAATAGTAGTTAGTATTTTGTAGCTAGTTTAATTTTTTTAATTAAATAATCATTCTTACAAGTAATTATGAACTGTGGATCTATTACATGGAATATTAGATGATTATGTATTTAATAATAATTCTATTTTATCTTTCCTGAGGACGTGTTGTAAATTGAATAAAAGTTACTTTTCTTTACTTCAGATGTAAAAATTTACTTTTAGGTAATTAGAAAATTGGCTTTTTGAGAATAAGACTTATTGAAATAAAATAGTTCCGGTATTTATTATTTTCCTTAGTGAACTAGTTTACGTTTTTTTTTTCAATTAATAATTGATACCAGGCCTATTAATTTTCTTATTCAGCCAGTTTACCATAGAGTAGCATAACATAGTTAGCTGTAACAGACACGCCTCGAACAAACGCATCTGGCTAGCCGCCACACATTTCTGGCAAGAAAGTTGGAACTAAAAGATATATTTATACGAGCTCTACTCGGATATGGGATCTTAAAACGAGAAAATAAAAATCCCCAAGTCCCTAAAAACAAGTATTGTTGATATTACAAAAAAAATCATATTATTTCATTTTTAAATATGATTCTCTATAATTGAAATGTATAGTAAAAAAATAATAACAATAACGTATATATAGCCTATACGATCAAGCATCATTTACTTCCCTTGAGTGAGTTTGGTAACACATAATTTACTCAGACATTAAAAAAAATAATAATAAGTAGTGAAACGTTATATATTTCTACACTCTTTTGTACAATAATAAGTTTTATTGATATTATAAGAATAACTATTATTTGTCTAATAATTATTACTAGTCTCAATTTGTGGGTGAATAATATTGGAATTTACTTTAATAGGTTTAAAGATGGTCATATTGATGAAAATTTAAATTTAATAATGCGAAAATACCGTATCATTGGCAACGTTGTACTTAACATTCACAATGTCGTAGTTGCACGTGGATTCGGATTATCAAATATAATCAAACTTGATTTTATAAAATTATTGTATACAAAATAATATTACAGCATACTCATATTTACGACAAATGTATTTTAAATTACAAAAAAAATTCATTTTGTATCACACAAGATATAAGGGGTTTAGAGGTTGGTATCTCATCCTAATAACCTACAAATATTCAGGATTACGGTTTCGATATCAGTAAGCTCTATATGTAGATTATATAGGTCTATTTACTTGGACCGCTCTACCATTAACACATATCTCTTAAAAACCGCATACCAAAGAGGTATTGGTAACTAAACATTTTAGTAAGTTATGGCACAAATTCTAAGTTCAAACCTGAAATGTCAGTCGATGCTTCCATCGTCGAACAGAGCTCAAGATCAGGCCCAAATGTCAGTCGGTGCTTACATCGTTGAACTGAGCTCAAGATCAGGCCCAAATGTCAGTCGGTGCTTCCATCGTTGAACAGAGCTCAAGATCAGGCCCAAATGTCAGTCGGTGCTTCCATCGTTGAACAGAGCTCAAGATCAGGCCCAAATGTCAGTCGGTGCTTCCATCGTTGAACAGAGCTCAAGATCAGGCCCAAATGTCAGTCGGTGCTTCCATCGTTGAACAGAGCTCAAGATCAGGCCCAAATGTCAGTCGGTGCTTCCATCGTTGAACAGAGCTCAAGATCAGGCCAAATGATATTTTAATTCCTTCTTAATGATGTTAAAAAGTAAATAGGTATTGGCTCTTTTAGTTTTAGGGCATAAATAATAGTATATTTAATTCTAAACAAATTGAAATAGTATATACTAACGTATAACTGTTTTATAAATATGCTTAAATTTATGTTTCACTCGCTGGTAACTTAGTTAAATGAAGTTAGCAATGATCTCGTAAAGACGGCATTTTCTGACCAAACGTTCGTCCAATAATGACAAGACTTATTCCTCTAAAGTTGTAGTTTTTCAGTGTGTAGGGTGTGTTTATCGTTCGTATATGGTATGTGTCGTTTTCATAAAACAATGCTATGACAATACAGTGGTGTGTGTATTTTACAATGAGTTCCCACCCACCCATATACTTGTGGTAGCAATGAACTTACTAAATCCATAGTACAACTTTTAACGTTAAGTAAAATATAAAAACATCTTAACTTTTAACCGATAAAAATAATTAATTTATACATACATTTTCAGAAGTGGGCCTATATAAAATTATTAACAAATTTTCAGTTGAAACGCACGTTTAATTTCATACTTGGTTGTGTGTGTTAAATTTACAAAATGTCACATAATGAAAGTAACTAGAATACGGTTTGCTGCCAGCACGTGACTTACCCTAAACGTGGTTAGCATTACGATTTTTGAATGGAATAACAAGGTGGGGGAAAAGTAGTTCTCCGTCTCACTTCTACTATTCAGTGCATCTCTCTCGCATCAGTGTTTTCAGTAAGTTTAGTTTAGTGTGCAGTTGAGCTAGGTACATAGTTGTAGACTCTGTGTCAAGATATTTTATATGACGACAAGTATTATTATATAAATGGACCAAAATAAAAGTTTATTAACTGTCATTCTATTTTAAATTTGGGAAGTCATTTTTTATTCATTGCTTTTAATTACTTTAATGACCTTTATTATTTAATTAAATTATTCATAAAACTAGGATATGTATAGAAATAAATTTAAAATATGCCATCATGGTAAACAAATATTTTATAACTTAAATTGATAACCAGCATGGCAATGTTTATTACACAATCAACTCTGATGTTGACATGGTGGCTTTATCACTGCTGAGTTTTAAATGTAAATCCATCACGTAAAAACACCACGTCCCCTCTGTGACAGGGAGGAGCTTAAAATTGTATTTATCATTTGACACCTGTCACTCCCGTTTTAACAGCACTTTGTAAATAAAACATGATTTTATATAAGAACTGGGAACTGTTTTATAAAATAAGTGATTTATTACTTTATTTAAAATTTACTGCATAAAATCATTATTTCATTAACTATTCTAGCAACTATAGGTACGCCTGAAAATCATATGTTCCTTATTTTATACAACCATTGTATATAAAAGAAGGAGAAAAGCGATAAATTAAAAGGAAAAAGTGTTTAAATAATGATTTTCATATATCTTTTAATGTTAATATGTATTACAAGAAGTTGAACTTGTTTGCCCTCTATAAATTTACGTTCAACATTTGTGCTTGTTTTCTGCTATTTTGACTTAGAAAGTGGCAGTAAATTTAGTTTGTATATCGACTTATCAAGTACGTCATATATTCTTTATATGATGCATACAGAGTTGAGCAAAAGTCTGGGATTATATTATTATTTTTAAAACTATTGAAAGCAATGTAATGAGACTTTATAGTTATGCACATGTCTCTACACCAAAGATTTTGACATATTTTACTTGTTTATTGCATAGTCAGGTGTGGCTAGTGACGAAAGTTTAAAAAATTTTAAATGTAAGCCTACCTTGAGTTATAACTTATTTCAAAGGCCTTTGTACATCATAAAAGTGCAAACCTGAGGTTAAAAGGAAAATATAGCCTTTTAAACAATTTAATGTCGTATAACTAATATTGCTTAAGACCAAGTTTAAGATAGTTATTATTTATTGCTGTGTACAGCTATAAATGAATGAGAAATTAATAAATGTTCACCAACAATGTGTATTAAATAATTATAATCATTTTATCAAACAATTTTTGGGGCAGATCTACTGTCAACATTTTATAATATGTTTTCTTATTTTTATATGTATTAAGTAACATAGTTATTTTTGTAACGCAGTCTTCTGTAAAGATTTTTAACAATCAACAAGAGAGGCCTGAATAAGGGATAAATAAATAGTAGTGTATTTTCTGTTATTCTTTTGACAAAGGTTCACACTTTTCTATTGTACAAACAAAGACCTTTAAAATGAGGCATAACTCAAGATAAGCTCACATTTAAAATAACTAAGACTTACTTCGTGGGCAATCCCCTGTCTATACGAAAAACTAATTGAAATAAGTCTAAATGTTTGGTATAGAGACATGTACACAACTAAAACGTTTCATTGCGTTTCTTTCAATGGTTTTAACATTAATAAATATATTCCAGACTTTTGCCCAACCTTGTATATTATATAATACCATTATTATTAACTTAAATTTCACTAATACTGAATAGAATATGGATATTTTGTTCATAATGCAGATAATTTCGTATAATTATTTATATTTCAGCCATATACCCTAAGATGTGTTTTATTTTATGGTAAAAGTACGCAAATAATTTGTGAATTTTAAGTGAAAAAGATAAACTTTTTTATGATATCTCCTTTCGTTATAAGAATATTGAAGATATATAAATTTACGATGTTGAAGTTATATATTTCCTGGGATTATGTTAGTTTTATCGAGAATTACTGTCGTTATTTGTACGTTTGTACGCCAACTTACATACTTAAAAATATTTACTCTGTATAATTTAGTAATGTGAAAATCTTTCACTTCATAAACATTATTCTTGGTGTTGTATTACTTTTTTGTTATTTAAAAAATGTTTATAATATATGGCATAAAATTGAGTACTAAAAATTATTTATACATTACAAATCATTGAACTAAACTCACAAGCAATTTGGAAACAGTTCATATTTTTTAAAGTGGTTTTCGCAAAACATGATTTTATAGGGTGCATTCTTGATGTAACAACATTATTTTTAAATGTACATGGAGATTGTATTTGTGATGGTTGAGAAGCTTAAGCCTATTATCATATTACGATATTAATAGGGTTAATATTTACCACAAACTTTCAAATTTAAATTTATATTTACATTTCAAATGAACAAACCACACAAAAAATTAGTATGTCTGTTATTTCCATTATAAAAAAGTAACACATAAAAGAAAGTTATTTCAAACAAAAGTGATTTAGTTATGCAGCCTTTCTATAAAACCAAACCTTATGAGAGCATTGGCTCCTTTGTGAAGGTATGAAAGGAGCTTTTCACAACAACCGCATTTTAAACTTTCCTTTCCGTAGTTTGATAAGCGTTGTGTTATTGATACACTGGAACCCACATCTTAGAGTACCCTTTGTGTCATTGAGAAACGTAAAGACATTAATAAATATTAGTTTAAATAGTATTTTCCAGGAAATATACTTTCCTTCACCAAGTTAAAAACTTAAAAAAATATTAATTTACTAAACATTTGTTTGATATTGTTTTAGTTATAAATATGTACTTAATTAATGTACGTCTTTTGCCAACTTGATTTGTCTGATTAAAAAAAATACTAATCACTACACGATCTGTTAAGATTGCATGCATTTTTAAATTTGTTTTTCTTAAGATCTTTATCCATATATTTTCTCCATTTACTCGTTCTGAAGTTCTCGGCATCATTGAGATATCTTTGGTAAAACTTTTAAATTTTATAACTTTTTTATAACTTATAAAACTTTCAATTGTATTATGTTCAATGATACAGGATCTATAAAATATACTGTTTAAAAAATCAAGGTTCATAATAGGTCTTGAACGTAGTCTGAAAAAAATCATTAGAAGAATAAAATAATAAATAATACAAACTAGGCGTAATCGCTAAAGCAAATCTAAAACAGAAAAAAAATATACATATAAGATCGTCTAGCCTTGAAAATTACAGTCCTATAAAGATCTTACTCTTACAAAAGAATAAACAAAAAAATAATTATTTTTTTAAGGGCTGTATATTTTCAAAATTGACTATGAAAATACCTTATTAACTATTGCCTTCAACAAAAAACCATTTTACATATATAAATTTTAATAATGTTGGTCATTTAAGAAAAATTAGTATATCTTACTAACTCTTACTTAACTATAAATGAACGACTTAGTATACTGTCAGTTAGTCATCCTTCTCGATGACTCTGCATCGTCTTCACATATTAGACCCTATCGAAACCACGCCAGCCTTGTGTGGTATTTAGGGTTGTTTATAACCTAACTTTTGACACCATAAGCCATAAAAAAGCCAATAAAATATGGTCATAGTATTGTCAATTAAAATAATATAAAACATAATTATAACTGGCAACTAACTCGTTCTATAGGGCCGTGTTTAGAAAATGAAAATAATAATAATAATAATAATGTTGAATTTGTCTTAGAATATATTTATATATTTATATATTTATTTTCTTTACTATGATATCGTTACTATCCTGATTGGTTGTAATTTGGATGTCCTTCATCTTCAGGTGCACTATTCTTCAGTGGGTGTGTTAAGTGAAGGCCAAGAAAGTGCACCAGAAGATGAAGGACACCATTCGAAGCCGGTAGTGCTGTAATAACGCAAGATTGGTGGTGGAACAAAACAGAGGTAACTATTTTATCATCTATTGATAAAATCATTATGTAGCTTGACAGAAAAAAACAAACCTTAAATGCTATTTAAGAAACAATCGATTGACATTTTCACTCCTTATCATTGAGATAATATTTTATATTTTATAATATTATAAAAAATATATTATTATTTTTAAAGATTGTATGATTTATTTTTTATTTAATTATTTCACGTACTTAATAATTTAATTAGTATAATTGTGTTTGTAAATTTTAGGATTTAAAACTGGTTTATCGTTGATTTAGTTTTTTGTTGATTCTAAAGATTTTATTGAGTTATTTTGTTGTATATATTATAGTCCAATGTTACATTTATCCAATTGTTTGTTATGTTATTTATTTAAAATTTGTATGATTATTGTTATTTAATTTATTGTTATATTGTTTTTGATTTAAGGAAGTTCCAAAAAGAAAAAAGTGTACTTTAATATACATGTATAAAAATATGTTTCACATATAATTCTAACACTAATAATTGTAAAGAAAATACTATAGTTTTCTCTTTTTAGCCTTTAGCTAGAGAGATAAATATAAACTGCATGTACAAATTTAATTTTTTTCGCAAGTAATAAATATATTTGAATTGAATTGAAAAAGATTCTTATAGTAAAAACTTTTTAATTTTAACGTTATTCCAAATTCAGTTATTCAGTTAACTCTTTATAAACTTAATACAGATCACAGGTCGTTACTAAATGAAAGTTTATGAAATATGTCATATCAATCATTACATAAACGATTGTTATTCTGAAAATACATAGCATTTGTTTACATTATTTTTAGGTTTCAAATGATAAAAAAAGAAAATAGTGATACAATTACTATTGTTTAAATGCACATTTTTCTGATGTTAACTTTAACATATATTTGATAAATATTTTAAAAATGTATATTTATTTTACTCATTTATGTTTTTTATTTCTTGTATGGAGGTATTTATAAACATTATTTATATTATAATGTACTGATTCACACCCTTGCAGTGTCTGAATCAGTTCTTCGCATAGATAAATAGTCTATGGAGAATGGGCAGAGTAAGGTTAAACAGGTTTTGCCTATCTCCTATTTATTTTATTCCTTTAAAAATAAATATTTACAAGAATATAGTATATAAGAACTCGAATTTCTGGTATAATAAACGTGAGAAGGAAAGATTACTAGATTTAATTTTCCAAGTTTTCAATTACCATAGATATTTAAGGCCTCATTACTCACAGTTCAGGACCAAGAGCTGCATTATTCAGCGCCAGACTCACACTTCGTTGGTTTTTAATAATATTCGCTTTGCCTTAACCGAGTTTCTGACAGTTCTTTGTTCTTTCTTCTGACTTTATAAGATAAACAACTGTTTTTAATTTAATTGTTTCACTGAAATTCGGGTTTTCAAAATATTTGCTGTGTTATTTGTATTTGAAGTGTTTCATAAAAATAAGTTGAAAATCAAGTACGGTATAAAACGAACAATCCAAGTTTACGGATATTATAATGTAAAAATATTTTTTTATCATAATACCGGCACACACACACCCAAACAACCGAAAGTACTGTGTAATAAAGTGTTGTGAGGGATCGGCCGTGCAACGTTAAGTCTCTGAGTGAGTTCATGTGGAGCTGCAGTATGATGGAAGTTACGTGTTACAGATAATAGTGTACAATGTATCTAAGTATTGGCCTTCTTTATAAGTTAAACAAATTACTTGAATATTTCATATGTTCATCTCTGAAAACCAAAGAAATTTACTTAAACAGTACTATACGCATAAAGAAAAAAGTCAACGTAAGAGCGAAACAATATAGAGCCGAAGATTTCCACCATTATCGCAAGAAAACGGTGTCACGCAACATCAGGCGTGGCTGTTCCTTGGATGGGTTACCTGTTTGGGATCCCGTCCTTACACCCAGATCACTTGTCTGGTCACTGGTGGTTTTATAAAGGTCTCCTTTAAGCCGTTGGTCTCCAGGTTAAATTGTAGATAGGGATTCCTAGCCCCAACTTCACATGGTAAAATAAAACGATAATTTAATATTTTACTATGTATTCTGATAAAATGTATTAAATAAAAATTTGAAAAAAATATTACCAGAATACATAACTAACATGATTAAAATCATATTAAGAAAAAGATAATATAAAGTTAAAAATATGTTTTTTATATGTTGTATGGAATTGAACGTTGATTTTTTGTTTTGTTTTTAAGAACCATAAATTACAGAGTCATTGTACTGCTCACTTTAAAGTTTACAATTGTAAACAATGAACAGTAGGTAACCTAAAACAGTGGTTGAAGGTGACGTTAAATTGTGTTGACAATCAACAACGAATACACCCTTCATTTCCTACCCCAGGAGGCTTCGTATAGGATCGAAGGCTGCTACCTTTCAGACAATATTTTTTTTTAAATATAGCTAAATGTTTTAGTGATGGAAAATTTTCTTTAGAGTTGAATAAATTAAAATATAATTCATATAAAAAGTATGTAATGCCATTCATAGTAATTATTTACCCTCATATTTTAGAATATTTTGTTTGAAAACAATAAATCAAGTAAAAAATCTATACTAATATAATTTCCAGTAGCAACATTCAATATATTGTTAAAATAAGACAAATTAGACAGTTTTTACTCCATCCAAACTGTATTTTAAGCCATTAAATATAACAAATATCTTATTCAAAAGAAACTGTTAATTAGTTATAAATTTAAATTCCATCTACTTTTATTGTTAAAGTTAGTTTATATCTGATTTATACTATGTAGTTTTATACAAAAAGCTTTATATCTAAAAGAAGTGTATAAAATAATTGTCGGCACAGTGGCGCATTGCTGTAACCCAGCTACATGGGGACAAAGTGTTTGGGAGATTGTAGGCGATAGGCTGTATGCTCGGTCCTCTTAATACCAACATAGCGTCCACTTGATGGTTGCTATCGGCGTGGATAATACTAGAGAAGTCTGGGGTGTCCAGGTTGGGTGGTAATCATTGTGCGGATGTTGGTTAGGGGGAGATAACTGAGTATCAGGCTTGTCAATTAGCTGAAAATCAGACCAGCACTACGTGGTTCTGATTCCACGTAAAGCTGTAGGTCCCTTAGTTGCTCTGGCTGTTGGACTATTAATAAATTGCCCTTTCTGAGGAACAGTTGAACTCAGTTAGTAACCAGACTACACTCATCCACACTCATTCTACACTCATATAACCATTCATATTCGCCTTAAAATACGCACAACATTGTGTCGGCGTCTCATATGTAAGAATGTAAGAATATAATACATATATTGCGTATCATAATTTTAATCATTATACTAGTTCATTTCTTTATAAGCAATCAACAAATGTTACTTTTCGCGTTAGGTGGCCAATGGCCAAAGGAATGTAATCAAAATACATAATAAGTAACCATTAATACACTGATTGGATACAGTGCATACCAAGGACTATTTATATCGTAGTTTTGATATAAATCGATCAATTAAAAAAAACGTACAACGGTAATAATAACTGAGTGTCAAAATTAATTTTATTATAATTAAATAGGAAAAGCACTTTTATATAATTTAAAGATCGTTAAAAAATTACTTCAAATATAAACATTTATTGAATTGATATAGCCAGTGCAAAATCTTTTTCCAAATCCAGCCACCGAAAATCGTTTCCTTTTATTATTTAAGGCAAAGGAGTAAGTAAATCGTAGGTTTAAAAAAAGGGCTTTTACCTTCATAGGTAAAGAAATTGAAGAAAAATTCATTGTTTTATTTAAATTAGGACAATTAAAAAATATACAGTAGTAAGTTCTATGGATGGCACATCCAATCAGCTGTAAGTATTTTTATTTCAATAAAACAGAGTTGACTCATTTATTTGCTATTTTTAGGTGTTATTATTCTAGATGTAAAACCAACTTTCTGTTATTATTGAACAAACTGACTGATATGTCTCACTTCATCTATTATGTCATTTATTCCTAAAATACATAAATATATCTAACTATTTAAAACTATTTGTAAAATAAACATTAGTAGATTTCTTAAGTGTCATAAAATATAAACATACTCTACGCGCTCAAAACAAGAGAATTATAAACCCTTGGGTTATATTTCAGTGAGGTACATTTTATGAAAGAGAATTCAACATAAATTATTAACCATAGATGGTGATCGTTTAGGTTTAGGGCAAATACCAGTCGTATTGTTTACCTTTGAACGAAATAATAATTCCCAGAATAACACAATTCCTCCTCCGTCTAGAACGCTTTAGATCTCTCTAATACTGCAGAGTGGCGAAGAGGACAAAAGCAACTGCGAGACAGTACTGAATAATTCACAACTACTGTAATGCAGCGACCATTGTGCTCCTTCATCAAAGCTTTGGTCAGCGATTGAAAAAGTAGTGCAATCTCACTTTGACCCCACATTTTATATTAAATAAAACATCATCTCTGCAAGTATGACTGAAATCATCATAAATGTTTTTAACCTTAGTAAATTAAAATAAAATAATCTAAAATTTTAAGTAATTTCATCACAGAGAAGAAATAAACAGAGGTCGCATCCAATAGTGTGCTTAATGTGTGGAGAATCAGTGTGTCGAGTCTCCAGTTTACTATGAGACGTCAAACTTTCCCAAATCTTCAACGATAAACGTAGTACTTGTTACTAAAGATGTACACTTGTTTTTTTTTTTCTAACTAACTGTCACTGAGTCGTTTACTGCGGACATAATAAAGCGACTTCTGTTTCTTGTTTTTCTCGCTTGTTTCGGTAATACTTAATGATTTATTCAACAAACATACTTTAACATATTTTAAACACATATGTTATGGTCCTTTAGATAACAAATACATTTATTTAGTATCAAAAATGTAGTATAGTAACATAGATAAGTATGTTATAAATGGCTGTAGTCAACACTCTAAATGGTAATAATACCCTTCTACTGCCCTTTAGGTATAAAATAATAAATGTCAACTTATAAGCTAAGTAAATAAATGATACCAGGTAACTGACACCAACTTTCTCCTTTTCCATTTGTGGTGAATATATTGTTTGATGGAATTGAAATTAAATTATGTAAAAACACACCATAATAAAAAGAGATGTTCAATGGATTACATTCCCAAGGATGTACATACGAAATCCTTATTTTATTTAAATAAAAATATTGAAAACATTATCTTCAAAAACAGCTGGACAATATTTTCAAACATTAGTTGAACAGTTATGCAGGTCTTTGTCGATAATTCGCTTCGTTTCAAACCTTACTAAACCTATTCCTTCAACATTTAACTTTTTCCAGATTGGTCAGTTCAAATGGTCGTGAGTGGAGATGAGAACACTTATACAAATTGTAACGCTTTTTCGCCACTTCCGAGCTAATCGCCAAGACGAACTCCCGCGTTGCGTGTTACATAAATTCACGTGGTTCTTTCCACTTTTAGTTTAATTTGCATATGTTACAAAAAATTAACCTAATTTTATATTTGAATATACCAAGAATGAATGTGATAATTGTTTTTACTAGTAACAATTTGATATTCTTAAATTAAAAGTTATTAAGAAGCATGATTGTTCAACTTTGTCATTTCTCGTATTAACTTGAAAACATCAACTTCCTTTTGCCCTTACTGGCCTGTAAATAATGTTGTATTTTTATTTTACTATTATTAAGAAGAAATTATTATTCAAGAGGAGATTAAATATTATTCTATTTATTACACATGCGAGAGCCGGACAGTCAAAATAGTGCAATATTTTAGTTTGTGAACTGTATATCAATGAACATTCTCGTCAATCTTCATACCTCAATCACATGTCCCATAGAAGGCGCCTTCTAGCCCATGTTGCTGTGAGGCCCTCTTCTAGACTACGCCTACATTTCCAACCACCCACCTACCTACTCAGGTGCAGTATAGACCTTACTGGCGCAAGCTCAACATTTAAAGGATCAAAGGTACTCTTTGGCACATTAATAATTTTGTACTTAAGTTTTTTCAGCATTTAATTTGTTTTAAATTTCAATACTGTACTGTTTCTGGCCCAATTTTTCTGACAAATTTATCCGGCAAATTTTGCATAAGTTTTGTGCTGTACAGATAACAGATTCCGCAGGTTACGTATATCAAGCAAAATAATAAGGCGTGTTTTTATGTTAATTGTGAGGTACGTGACATAATGTTCAACAGCAGTTCAATTAATCAAATAGAACAGTTTGAACAGTTCACTAAGTTGTGAACAACTTGTGGTTCACAACTTAGTGAGGTGGTAACTAAAATATATATTTTTTTAAATTTGAATTTGTATTGAAAATTTAATCAAAACTTAAGAACAAAATTGAAAAAATGCATTTTTAAATATTTTTCCCTGTAAAAAAAGTTATAACTAAAAAAACTCTTGATGTTAGGGACATGCAGATGTCACTAAAATATTTTAAATTGTAATTCACATCTTTGCTGAAAATTGAATGAAAGAGCCGTGTTTGAGCCGAACATTTAAAATGAATGTTAGAGCCGTTTTTGATGAAATTGCATTTTAGCATTTTTTTGGCCATGAAAATAAAAAAACCTAAAATTAAAAAATGGGAAAAAACGGGCTGAAGAAATTTCATAAATACACCTACATACAAAGTTTCATAAAAATCTATCAATCCTTTGTCTCTTCAGCGAAGAGAACAGACACACACGGACAGACAAAAAATAAAATAAAAAATAAAAAATTTTTGGGGTTCAGAGAAGCCTAAAATGTATTTTCAGATCAACAAGTACAAAAAGGTTTTACAATACTTTATGTATGCTAACGCATATGGGAGAAAGTAAAAATCTAACATTTTAATAACAAATACCATTTCAAATAAATGTTATGTATTATGTTTTCAAATTTAGCTTAAATTTAGCATCATAACGCATCGTCCTTGATTGAATTAAATAAACATTTATTTTTATTAAGTTACCTAGAAAATGCGTGGGATCTGAGTAATTTTTTATGAATTCATTTAATTGTACAGTCTTTATACGAATGCTAATTTACGACAATAGCACTTTAATCCTGTAGTTAAATTACGTACTGCTAATTCATCCTTTGACAGTGAGCTTTTAGTTGAATATAATTTAAATACATGTCATTTACATCACCAAGTTATTATCATAACCAATTATTTGCAAAATTCCAGTAGGTGTACTGTTGTAATGCTTCTTATATTACTCATGTCTTACTTTATTTGATATTTTCATTACTTTTTAAACTACTACCACTTTAGAAAATTAATGTTCTTAAAATTTAACTTAGCATATAATTTTCAAATTAATTATGTAATATTTGTATAGTTAAAATAAAATACAAGGCATTCAAAAATTAACAATAAGATATTTATGATTGAGTCGTGTGCATGGTTTCCTTAACATAATCTATGAAGTAACGCGATACAACGAAAATTAAAATCAATTCAAAACAAGTATAAACAAAATTAATTTCGGTTATTCCAAAGATCGTAAATTCCGGTTCTGCTTAGAATAATAAACACAAACTGGTGACGAGTATTAACGAAATCAGTGCAGTTTGTAGGCTGTAAGGAATTCCCATTCATATTCCGAATTACGAAACAATTCTAAAACAAACATTTCAAAGCAGTTAACATAGTCATTAAAAGTTCCTTGTATAAGTCCTGATTACAAAGTTACAGTAAAAGCAAAGTTAATATCTTCAAAATATATTTCAAGGAGATTATCTCTAAAATATTACATTTTGCTTCAATAACGAGAGTTAAAAACACAAACTTATTAAAAAGTTTTAAAATATTTAATCTTCTACAGCTCCAACAATTACGAGTTAAATTGACTTAAGTTTTAAGTAGTTTAAATCTTTAGTAGGAATCTGATTCACAGTCTTACTGTGGGAAAATGATGAAGCAAGTATGTTCTAAATTTGATTATAATATTTAATACTTCTCCACCTGTCTTCGCT
Organism: Stictocephala bisonia; assembly: GCA_035578905.1. Taxonomy (NCBI): domain Eukaryota; kingdom Metazoa; phylum Arthropoda; class Insecta; order Hemiptera; family Membracidae; genus Stictocephala; species Stictocephala bisonia. Next base: position 45,298 of record JAQJVL010000411.1, on the reverse strand, counting down.
CACTATCATCAGTAGTTTTTTTTATTTCGTATCTAATCTGTCTATTTTGTCCTTGTAGTATTTAGTCCTCTCTGTTTGATGCACTCTTCAGTACTTCCTAAATTTCGCAACCAATGTACTATTACGATATACTTCCATCCATTATTCACCAAATCCTTATTTCCTGTAATTTCCATCTTCTTTTCACTTTCCCTTTCTGCATCAAAGAGTCTACCCCCTACTACTAAACACTTAAAACGTCGGATTTAATGGCACAGTGCTGTAAATCAGCTACTTGGGGACTAAGTATCGTGGGAAATGTCGGCTATAGGTTGTATGCTCAGTTTATACTAATACGGTGTCCGCTCAATGGTTGCCATAAACGTGGACGATGCTTAAGATGTCTTGGGTGTCCATGTTGGAAAGTAGTCATGGTTAGAATGTTGTGTGGGAAATATGGCTGAGTATCTGGCTTGTCAGTTAGCTCAAAATAAGATCAATTATAAATGGTTCGGATCCCACGTAATGCTGCAGATCCCTTAGTTTTCCTGGCTATTGTGCTAGTAATAAACGGCTCTTTCTGTGGAAAAGTCACCTTAGTTAGTAACAATGACTACACTTGTTCAATTCCACTTACCACGATAATTCACCCCTCACATTTAACCATATCTTTACGCTCGGCGTGTTAATGATTATTAATGAATAAAATATAATAGCCTGTTAACACTATTGTGACTGCCATTTTTTCTTAGTCTATGAATTTCTTGCGGTCAGTACTAATGTCGTTAAGGAACAACAGTCCAAACCCATCAAGCAAAAGTTAAATTTTTAAACATATTTAAATTGTTATCTAACCAAGAAAAATATACTTTCTTTCTTTTATTAAAATTCTTTTTTACCTGGCCAATTCATATTCTTATTTTCCTTAAATATCTACTTTAACTGCCCCTTTCTTATAACCCATAATTATCTTCATACAAAGAAAAATAAAAAAAATATATTTGTATACAATGTTTAATGCACAAAAAGATTTAAATGTGCATTTACAACGCAATCTAACACTATTAAAAGAAAAATAACAAAAAATTATAAAAAACTAAAGATGACTGGCTCCGTACATTGTGTAAGGAGTTTTCTTAGGGCAATGATTGCAAACTTAATTTCCCCCTCCCGTAAGAGGGGAAGCGTGGAAAACCCTCAAAACGTGAGAAAAATGTTTTTGTGTTTGGTGTTTAACTTTCGAAAGGAGTCGTCCGTCAAAATGGACAAATGAACGTGTGAGCATATTTATCTTCTCACTTGCGTTCTTTGCGCTGTCGCCATTACTGTTTTTTTTCCAACAAGTAGAACTGAGTGACCAGCTTACAACACATTTGGGTCAGTTAATAGAAAGACTAAGAGTACAACCACCATAGGAATATAGCATATTGTTATTTATTATTTTTAGGAGAAGTAGATCTCCTCCATTACCTTACTAAGTTATATAACTCCATAAATTATAATTCTGTCTGGAGAACGTATTAGTACAGTACAAGGTGTATATTACTGACAACTACCTCCAAACCAGATTCGAACCGAGAGCTAACTCTAACCAAGGATCAATGTCTTGATATTTCAGACTTCTCGGCCACCGGCTCGCTACTTTACATATGTACTTTATTTCTTAACTTGTTTATTATTTGGTTTTTTTATGTTTGTTGCCGATTACTTTAATATAACTAGATAAAAATATTCGTAACTGTTTTCTATTATGTATTGGATCCATAATTTTCGTATTTCTCCATAAATTCATTCATTTTTAATCAATTTTTGATATTTTTTAAATGCTTCCGAACTTGCGGTTGACATGGTTCTATGTCAGTGTTATTTATGTATTGAAATCCTCGTAAGGTTTTTAAATATATATATTATTTAAGGAAAGCCCGATCTCCTTCTCACACTATACTCTGCCCATTAATATGTACGAGGAACTTATTCAGAGATAGTAAGGGGGCAAACCAGTACAGTAGAAGGTGAATATAACTGTTAAATTTTCCAGTCTAGGTCGGATTCGAACCAGCGCTATCTCTAACCCAAGTTCAAGTCCTGACGCCTTAGACCGCTCAGTAGTCAAATATAACTCTTTTATGTTATTAGATTTTACTCTAATTCCTGTCAGATCTTAAATACCACATATGATGCATTTACAGTTCAGTGAAGAGAACAATATGAGTCCTTAAGTTGCTGTGCTCTATTGGGATTAGTCAAGTGTTGAAGTCACTGCATTGTCCCATCTGTGTAATGGACCGCTTGATTGATTACCCTTGATGAGTTGAGGGACACATCACATCTGTTCCTAATTAGTCAATGTCAGTTTTGTAGTTATAATCAGAACGTTTCTTACTAACAATATCGCTAATTTATTTAATATTAAATACTCGACATAACTAATTAATCAAATAATAATAACGTTTAATTTAAATGTTAAAACTGAATAACCCATTTAATTGAAAATGTTTACGTTTAAAAGGTATTTTTTGTGTTTGAATCAATACCTCCCACCCTTCCAGTTTCGATGTGTGTATAAGTGGGTGGGTGGGTAAGTACCACAGAACGTGTATGAGTGGGTGGGTAGGTAAGTATCACAGAACGTGTATGAGTGGGTGGGTAGGTAAGTACCACAGAACGTGTATGAGTGGGTGGGTAGGTAAGTACCACAGAACGTGTATGAGTGGGTGGGTAGGTAAGTACCACAGAACGTGTATGAGTGGGTGGGTAGGTAAGTACCACAGAACGTGTATGAGTGGGTGGTTAGGTAAGTACCACAGAACGTGTATGAGTGGGTGGGTAGGTAAGTACCACAGAACGTGTATGAGTGGGCAAATGAATATTACTTAAAGTAGGAATTGGGAGTCAACAAAGTAGTTTGTGGATTTTAAGTTTAAGTTCCTCTTTCATACAATTATGATAAGTCATTTTATAAATCATGTAAATGTTGACATGGCATGACTTCATTTTAAAATTTCTGCTAGAAATATTCTCAAAATACATATATTTTCTATCCATTTAGTGGTGAGTGTTTTAGTCAACATCACAATTAATATATCTAGATAGAAAAAGCAAGTATTAATATTATAGTAGCAATACATTTTGATAATTTGAGGATTGTAGACTCTTTAGAAAAAGATGTAAAATGTTACTTTTTGCTATAAAATGAGATATTAATAATAAGTAGCGATATAAGAGTAAATATTTTATAATTGTAACTCGTTTATTTTTCATTATTTAATAAAGAAAACAATATTTACTCTTGATATAAAACAATATTTCCCAGTCAATAGTTCAAATATTTTACCAAATTGTAGAGTTTCGTGCATAACGAAGAATATCTTTATGTATGCCAGGAACCATTTTATAATTGTCTTTTTTCGCCCGGTCTTTACTATAAAAAAACTAATTTACAGTATTTTTACTTCGATTATTAACACTTTGTGATTATTTATCAAGGAACCATAAATATCTTAAAATATTATATAACTCTAAGAGACACCCCTAATCACTCACTGCGTTCACCGTCAGCCTAGGCATGTGTCTTTTGAATACAAATAATAGTAGGTTAACTGTATAACGTAAAATCACAAAATTAAATATTGTTTACAGTGTCTTGCTCACACTACTAGCGTTTCTACGTAGTTTAAACACCCAATGAAGTTACTAAGCTTATTTCGAACATTTTCATTTAATTTTTGTTTAACAGTTGAAGATTAGTTAAATATATAAATTAACTGTATTATGTTAACATATAAACCTTCAAGTCTAGTAGAACCCTATAATCGAATTTAAATAAAGTCATGGTTAAAATATTCCCTGGTTTAACATTATAAAACATATAACCTTCGCAACATTAGAAACGCCATTGTTTACATTCCAACAGCTGTTACAAGTTTTGGAAATCATTGTTTAGATTTAACAGCTGTTTAGTTTCGATTCATTTAATTCTTTCTACGTGTTACTCTTATAGCCGAAAAACGTACTATGAGGGCTCCCTTGATGATGTAGACATTGAAAAAACAGAACTTCTTGCTCAACTACGAATGTTGGTATTCCTGCTGTGTAGGCAGTATGCAGTATTTTGGTATTCCAGCTGTGTAGGCAGTGTGCAGTATTTTGGTATTCCAGCTGTGTAGGCAGTGTGCAGTATTTTGGTATTCCAGCTGTGTAGGCAGTGTGCAGTATTTTGGTATTCCAGCTGTGTAGGCAGTGTGCAGTATTTTAACAGGATTAACTGTGGACACGTTCAACCTGAACCATGCCCTGAGTTTAAATGGGTTTTCAGGCTACGCTTATTAATTAGATTTGTGAAAAGAAGTGTTGAAAAGTACAAGGGTTAATGATGAAATTTTTAAATGCATGGCTGATTATATAACTTGAGATATTAAATGTTTATTAGTGTCTTAATTTTAAAATTGAGAACAACATCATCTCTATTAAATATACGATAAGATTGTTGGTATAGTTTTCATTTGAAGTTAAATTTTAATTTCAAATCCTACACTTTTACGTGTTAGTAAACAATTGCTGGAATAGAAAGCTCATTTAGTTATTAATTAAAATTGTATAAAACACATATTTCACGTTACGTGTACTCATTTTTGAAAAAGGTAACATAAATATTGTACAGTATTCTCGAAAATATTTCGTTTCCCAAAGATCAGATATTGGTTTTGGAATAGGCTTAAATCCATTTTTTATTGATAAATTTGTACTTTTAGTTTTTTTTAAATTAACTTATGTAATCAAACTATCCACCTAAAATTAAAGTTTGATAGTGGAACACTTAAAACTCACACAAACAAAACGTAGAGTAACAATGTTTAGAAATAAATACAAAAATAACATATATGTAGTAAAAAAATGAACACTATAGTAAGATTTTAAATTATTAACTGAAAAAAACCTTTTGCATTGCTGTGTTTCAATTTTAATTTTTTAAAAATATTTATTAATGTGTTTTGTTTTATATGCGTTAAGCTACTGATAATTTTGCACGTATTATAGGTAGAAAAACTATATCTGTTGCTACAGGATGTTTCGCCTTTACAACCTGTTATATTTTGCTTTACATTCTATACATCGAGTTTCAATTTTTCTTCTTACTTAGCCAATATATGCATACCTATCAATTATTGTTTTGCTGTTGTTTACTGAACACATTTCAATAACTATAGTGACAACTAACCTGGACGTTTTCCTTCATATTTAATATATTTTGACCCTTAAAGTTCATCATAAATTTTTTACTTATTTTATAATAAACTTTACTAATGTAGTAACACTTAGAGACTATCTTGTTCTAAGCGTATCTTCAAAAAATCTTAGAGGTTTCTGAGTGGAAACCCACAAATAAAAAAAAATGAATACATTTAAAAATTATAATAGCAAAACTGTTTTTCGATGAAATTCACTTTATTATATTTTACTGTGATAAGATAAAACTGTCCGCAATTTATATTCTACCAACTGTTTCATGGCTTATAAAATAATACACAAAAATGCTATAAAATCTTATTATGTAGTATATAATTAGTGTTGTAACAATATTGTTGAGGGAGTTAACTTTGGGATAGCAGAAAATCATTTAAGTTACGATTTTTTGAATAATTTCAAATTTTTAAGTATAGTTTGCCTTAGATTTAATAATAATTACTGACCCCATAGCATTATATTTCTAAATAACTTCGATTGTAGTCGTATATTGCCAGAATTGCCTTGTATTTTTTATAATCATAAAGTGTTGTGTTTACAAACAAATATTGGCACCATTGGGGCTTAACCTTAGTTACATTGGTATTTGAATATGATAAATACTTAAAAACCCTCAGCCAAATTTGCTCTGTAATGTTCAAAGAATGTATTAAAACGTAAACCCAGGTTCGTGGTTGTATTTCTTTGAACATGTTTCATTCATATGAAACCTGAACTTTGAAGTTTAGTTCTCAGATATACAAATAAAATGTTAAAAACGAATGCCACTGAGTGACTAACCACATTCGTGGAATGTTTGGTAAAACACGTCGTTAAAGTGGTTTGCTTTGACAGAAATATTTTTACTCCCTTTCTATCATAGCCTGGAATGTTGAATTTAAGTATTTGAGTTTGAAATATATTTCATTTCCCTAAAGAGTTTAACGCAAGGGTTTATTTTATGCTACCTTGATCATTGAATGTAACAAAACACTCTTATTTATTTTCAATTATCAATTAACCCTAGATACGTAATATGCGAAAACCTCCGTTTGTGCGGCCAACCTACAACGCAGTAAGATTTTCTTGTAAAAATATATATACATACATACATATAAAACTGTATATAGTTATTTCTCCTCTGTTAACTGTCTTTTGCATAATATTATCAGAAGTGTGGTAAGGAGACATAATTTTAATCACGTTTTTATAATTGCAGCCCTTCTAGCAGGTAGAACATTTTTATAAATGATTCCAAGTTACCAAAATGTGTTTATATCTAATGATTTTGTCACCAATAAAAAATGTCTTGTTAGAAATAGTTTTACTATTTAAAACACGAGACATATTTGTAATACAGTTTTATATATTTTTGACATACAAATAAAAGTAATAACATGACTTAAAAATGCTTGTTTGATAGACAATTATATTTACTATAAAATAAAAATAGCAAATATATTCTATAAAAGTTTTTTTTTTTTTTAATTCACTCGCGAGATCACATGGGCTACAAGCCTGTGCGTGAACTTTATTAAACGAGTGAAGTACCGACCGTTGGCTCATTGGGTTTCAAACCTTGGACCTAGCCCTCCGCATTCCGAAGCCTTAGCCACTGAGCCACCCCGCCGGATACGGGTAGTGTGGTACAATAGTCTAGATGTCTAATATATTTTTTGTAATTTTAATTTATACTTTTTTCAGAGTAAACGAAAATTAAAAAGACTTAAAACTGTTTTATCTGGTAACAGCAACAATATGGTGTAAAATTGCACACTTAATGCATGTATCATAAACAATTTATTGGAAAGTAATTTTTATACATGAAGCTTCTACCATATATGCTTCGTTATCAAAACTGATGAGCGCCATAAAGTGGAGGGATGCAATCAGAGTCCCGTCATCAAAAGCTGTGATAGGGTGACGGTGAGTATTTTATGACATCTTCCCCGTTTATTACTGTCTTCTATGTGCAAAATTTGAGCCCCTATACCATGTTCCATCTGTTACGTCATCAAGTTGAACTTTAGAGACTTAGAACTTTTAACTTATGATTATCTAGAAAAGTTTTTGGACTGAACCTGCAAAACTTCGCAAAAATGAACCTAAAAGGTTGATTTCATTATTTTAATGCATTAGAAAAAAGGTGAGGCAAAGAAATTTAAGTATTGGTTTAAAATGGAACCTTTCATTAAAATTTCTGTTATAATTGGAATGCTTTGTATATAATTTATAGTGGCCTCGGTTTGTCAATGGCTCTAACCATAGAGATTTGATGGTGAACCAAAAGGTGTGAACAATAGGGATTAGGAAAAAGTGAATAACTAAACATATATTTTAGAAGTTTCTTTCAAATGTGTTAGGGTATAAAACATGTACTGTAACTTCGTGTCTAGTTAAAATCCTTTTAAATTTTAACTTTACATCAAGCGGAAATGAAATCTTCTTAGTTTATTTATGTTTTACAAATTTACATGGGTAAACAAAGAAGTATACGTCAGTATCACAAATATAGTATAAGATAGGTAAAACATTGCACAACTCTTAAGGTGATCGATTTCGGTAAACAAATTTTACCATCCTCAGACTATTGTGATTCTGCAAGGGATAGTTTTTGGTCCATAAAATGATTCTAATATGAGTCCCTTTTGTATGGAAATGGTAAACGTGTTTTTATTTCGATAATATCTCTACCTATATTATAAACTTGTGGTGTGAGAAGTTTACACAAGGTGAAGCCAGTTAAAACCAGAAGCTAGTGTCAGTAAGACTGTTTGAGACATATCTTGTAGATACGGAATGAGTCACAAGATCACTTATAACTCAGCGAAATTGCAATTTGGTTAGCACGAAGATTACTTAGAGATTATCCTTTGACAGGTATGAGACAATAACACTACATTTTGGGTATTTTTAATGCGAATATAAATGACTATACGATTGTAGAATGAGTGTCTTGGACCTGTGTAGTCTAGTTTCTAACTGAACTCGACTTATGCTCGGAAATTACCATCTATTAACAGCCCAATAGCCAGGGCCACGGGGATAATCACTTTTAAGTGGAATCCAAACCCCATAGTATTGGTAGGATTTTCAGTTCATTAACAAGCCGTTTCTATCCCCTACACAACACCCGGACACATACAGTCATCATGAACAACACAGATTCTCCAGTGGTGCCCACATAAATGGCAACCATTGAGCGAACGCCGTTTCAGTATTAAAGGGACTGAGTATAGAACCTATTGCATTCTATATCCCCAAAACATTACCCCAAATAGCAGGATTACATCACTGCGCCTCTAGTTGTGATTTATGGTAATAGTGGTTACAATATTTATGGTAATATGGTTGACTGTGAATTTAAAATTAAATACCTATGATGAAAATCAGTTCTTAGTTATGTTTATGAATAGTTCATTATCACTTAACAATTTAACATACCTAAAAAATTATATTTCGTTGATCGTTTTTATTAAAATAAACTGAACATGTTTTACTAAAATAACATCAGTTAATTAAACGTGTAACAGTTTAGTAAGGAGGAGTGTATTATTATTATTATTATTATAAGAGTAAGATAATTATCTTCTTTGTTTCATATGCTTTTTATGAAACGCCCTTTCTTTCGCTGCTGATTACATGGAACACACAATGGCTTGTTAAGGGCAGGGCTGCCACCAGAGAACATTAATCAGGTGTACCATTACTCAAACTGGAGACAATTACATGGATTAGCTCCCTATTGGTATTGTTGAGTTTACATTCTTGTATGGCGATCAAACTAGTGATGTAGTTATTTGTATACATATTAAAAATACTAATAAAGCAAAACGCTTTAATTTAATATTTAAAAATGCGATGGAACAAAAACAACAACAAGAACAAAAAGAATAACTAGTATTCAAAGAAAACTTGCTTTCAGTAAACGTCTTTAGGCGTTCTTGTAGACGTGAACATCAATTAGAAAGTGACTAGTTGTAGTTTAAATGCCAAAGTATTAATTTTGAGATTGTAGGTGAAAAGTTGTTTACTCGAACCATTTTAATACTTACATGACATCCGCTTAATGTTTGCTATCAACTTGGAAACTACTAGAAAGGTCTTTGGCGAGGGCATTATTAGAAAAGTCTGGGCTGTACGTATTGGGAGGCAATAAAAGTTCCGGTGTTGTGTAGGGAAGATCATTGAGTAGCTGAAACCAGACCAATACTACGTGGTTCGTATTCCACGTCAAATATTGGTCCTTAGATGACACGACTATTGGGTTATTAATTAAGGAATAGTTGAATTTAGTAACAATGACTGCACTAGTTTATCTACAATCATCACACTCATTCGCCCCTCATATTCGCCCATATCTCTACGATCGGCGTCTTACTAATGAATAATGAGTAGTTTAATTTATTGTGGTTATATATTTATTATGCTATTTTATTTATTATTAGAAAATGAACAACAAATACCTTAACTGCAAACCTCAGTAAAAAAATATTTAATTCCCTTCATAAACAATATGGGAAAAACCATTTATATTGTTAACATTTAAAAAATTATGTACGACTTATATACTCCTATTGGAGATGAGTTATTTAATAAAATACGTGGCTATTATAAAAACAAGTTTTAATTTAACTTTGTAAAAGGGCCATTTAGTAGAAATAAATAAATAACTAAATTATTCAAGACCATTCAAAAGTTTGTTTCAACAAAGCTTCACATTTCTTACGTGTGCTTGTTATAGAGTTAGGTGTAAGAGAATACTCCATAGTCTTAACTTCCTTACTATAATAAAGGCTTTTTCATTTAATTTTACGTTTGAATCATTAAAAAAAATATGGGTTACATACTAGGTTTTAATTTGATAGTGAAGTTCTTCTGTTCAGACTAATTTTTGGTTTTTGACGTTAGAATTTCCTAAAATCCAAAAAAAATCACCGGAAATGGGAAGATAATAACTTGGCATTTAAAAAAAAAATAAAAAAAATAAATAAATAAAAAAATAATTTACATGGACCAGATGAGTTATTAAACTTCAAACACACAACAGGCCTTCTCATTTCTAATACTAAACATTTTCATGTAAATAACAGCTAAAGGTTAAAAACAATGTTCAAATCGTCAGCTGTTAAAGTGCAACTTTAATTTATCAGCATTTCCTACCCACTAATGCCAACATATTTTATTTATTTATTTTGACTTAAACCATTTACTTAAACCATTTTTTCAAGTTAAAGTGTTGGTTATGGCCTATTAGACCTAACTTCTCCTGGTAAATTAAGACATTCTCTAAACTCTAACTACTATTAGGTGAGAAAATGAAATTCTATTCACAATAAAGAAAAGAAAATTACAAATAATTATTCAGTTTGACATAAATTATATAAATCAGGTATTAACATTTTTTACCACTATGACTACATATTTTTTGTCTAATCGTAGAACGTTTATACGAAGTTATCTATGAACTCACAGTGTTTGAGAGAACAAAAATGGTAACATCTTTACGCAATAAAAATTGGGATGCATGAATTATACGACAGCTTCTCTACTGAACATGGGCAGTATTGTGTTCAGCCAAGTTTAAACTAGTACTGCATTGAACATCGATACACTGTTATTTCCTCTCTAATGGTTTCAGCTATTCAAAACTAGATGCAATTAAAGTTGTACAAACATAAATATATTGTTTTGTTAATAAACTGTTGTTTACGAAGCAGATTTACATATAGTACTAAATGTAAATAATTTAACACACACATTTATTCAACCGGTGAACATTTAATTCTTATACACATAGTAATTAAAAAATATTAATTAATAAATTATCAGTACTAAATCAGAAATATCCTGCCAAACACATATGTAACCAAAAATGCTTATTAAATGTATATAGTTTTGTTGAAAGGTGTTTTTCTTTTTTCTTATTCGCTTTCGTATTTAGAATAAACACGTATTTAATTTAAAATTGTTTACTGATTTTATATTTTTAATTAATACAGATTTATAAAGATTTACGTTAGATGCAACTGCCACTGAGGCGTTCACTACTGCCATAATAGTGCGACCTATGTTTCTTTTTCATCTGTGAACATACATTTCAATAATATGCTTAGAGTCAAGCTTTTCATGTAGTTTCTCTACGGTATCTAAAGGCCGACCTAAGGTATTGCTTACTTTACAGCGTGATGATTTAGATATTTACTTTAAAAAAAACTACAAATTGTAAAATATTTCTACCAGTTTTAGCTTAATAATATTTTCCTCCACATTTCATAATTCAATATTTTAAAAAAGAGTCCAAAATAAAAAGATTGTTGTAATTTTCATACAATACACATATTTCATACACGTTTCTTTAAAAGTTTAAATGGAAAACAATAAAATTTAAAAATATTTCCTTTCGTTACACAAATATAATGAAATACTACAGAATACCATGATGAAAATATAATGTAGCTGTAGAGTCTGTAAAACATTATTTATGTAATGTGAAAATTAATGATGAATCTAAAATTGAATATATAAAACCATTTGATTATTTAAAAATCCAGTAAGATGAGAATTCCAACATATTTTGGTGAAATCCTTAATGTATTTTTGTATTGCGTTTATTATTATTTGTATTATGTACGATAGTTTTAAACTTTTATATCATGTTAGAAGAAAATACTTTTAGTTTGCCTGTCTCTGTTAATTAGAAAGAGAAAATTGATCGAAATCGTAAAATATTGCCATCTTGTTTTTGTAATAATTTATATTCAAAACACGTTTTTCTTCTTGAGTCCTCATTTGTTTCTTAATAATGTATCTTTTTTTATGTATGAGGTAATTTCAAGTATCTTTGTATTTTTTATATTCATAATTGTGAACAAATAAAATTATAAAAATATAGGTGGACAGATAAATTATTGTATTATTTTACAATGACAACAACAGCAAGATGTAAAATTTAACACTTTATGCGTGTATCATGAAACATTTATTGGCAAGTAACTTTAATGCGTGTAGCTTCAACCATGTTTGCTTCGTTATCAAAACTGATGAGTGCCATAAAGTGGAGGGATGTAATCAGTGTTCCGTCATCAAAAACTGTGATAGGGTGGCGCTGAATGTTTTATAACATTTTCCCTATTTCCTCTATTCTGTGTGCAACTTTTAATGCCTCTATACCGTGTTCCATCTGTTACGTCATCAGTTTGAAGGGTGAGAATGATTTATTCATTTTCAAACAGGAATGAGAAGAACAATGGGTTCGGAATATCGTAACTGCAGTCTTCAACGTTGCTGGCCCTCACTGAACCTATAAAATATAAAATACGAATAAAATTACCTGATTGATTCCAAAAAGTGTAATACTGTAGTAAACCATGGAACTTGCCATAAATAATATTTATAGGCCCTTCCGGCGTACTAATAAACGGTTTTTAAATATTTGGTCTCCTTGAGCTACGATAAGGTAGATAGTAAATGAGGGCTTCGTTGCCATTCATCATACGAACGACGCAGCTTGACATAACAGGTTGTTTGGACAATGTAAGCATATTTGTTAGTTTAGGTAGGGCCCATTATCAATTTGGGCTGCTTCTAACGGGGGTATGGGGGCACAGCTATTCATTATTACAATGATGAATAATGAATAAACGCAGCTAGTTATCGTATAAAAACTGTGCTCGTAAGTTAAGATGAATTTATATCATTCAAAATAACTCTATTTTCCGTAGACTAGATAATGTGTAATAATTTCCTTCGCTTCATAATTCTAGTATGCCTATCCTTTTTTTCAATTAAGTCTCATTGCATAATATTACAATTCTTGGAACACAATAAGGCATAAGATGTTAGAAAATGTAATAGCTCATGTATCGTAGAAAAGTAATTAATCGTAGCTGTAAAGGGAAAAGAGACAATCGCTCGCTCGATCGTCATGAATGTGTCGTTTTATGAGAGGATTTACATATAAGTAATGATGGATAAAACTTAACAATAATAATGACTTCAAAAGTTTTATATGATCAAGAAAAGAACAAACTCATACACGCTTGCTAAACATATTTAGTAAGCTTTGAGGTTTACACAGCTCTGAAATGGTAAAAAGTAAAATTTAGAAGATTAAATGTGGCAGCTTTGTTTAAATAGTTATGCAGTTAATGAAAATGCTAAAAGGGGATAGACATTTTTTAATCAGGGATGTGCTTAAAGGAACTAATTATAAACAGAAACAATTCAACTCTGTCATTTTATAAAAAATTGGTTTCACACAAATATGTACTGATAATAAGGCGAGATAAGTAATATCTATTTAATGTTCTTTTATTTTGAATCGTAGCTATTTTTACAGATATAAAATAATTTTTACTGTCGTAACAACAAATAATGCCATTTACAAAGTCACAGTTTTTACAATCATTGCTACGTTATTTTAAATTTAAAATCATAATTTTTTAAAACATTTATTTTTTAAGAGCTTTTATACTATATCTATATTAACATCAACAGTAACAACATTTTAAAAATAACTATAATATATAAAACTAAAAATGTTATATACTATACAAATAAAATTTGGAGAAAAGATAGTGCTAGTAATAATAAACACAATAATTACAGATACTACAATATGGAAAGTGGATCAGAAAATGTTATCTTCAGTATAAAAAATGCCTGCACCGAGTAAAATGAGTTTTAAATTACCCAATCGTAAGCCTTCCTTTAAAAATTTATCAATTGATAATTCATTTAAGATACGTAACCCATCTGTTTTATTATAAAGGTCAATAAGTGAAATAATAATTTATAGTTAATATTTGTCTCCTAAATTTTTAAAATGCAAGTTAAATTAGCTAGTTTAGATAGCACCCTTTGCTGGGGGGAGGGTCGTTTTATGCAGGAGCTGCCAGTAAATTGTCACCAGCTAAAAGCTCGGTAAATAATCACGAGTACTCAACTCCCCTCCCACCCCACTCTTGTAACAACACGTAATACTCTACCCCACTAATAGTGCGTTTTTTTCAATATTTATTTTAAATTAATAACAGTTAGTAAATGAGTTGCTTCAGGTACCTAAATAAATCTACTTTTAAAAAGCACTCGTCCTCAAAACAGATGATACCAAGTGTGAAAACAAAAGTCAATTAAAGTAAATAATATCTTACCGGTTTGTGTTTATATCAAACAATTTACTGACAAATACATTCGAATTAACATGACCTAACTGTCGGCTCTATAGGTGCAGTGGTGTAATCCAGCTACTTGAGGACAAAGCTGTGGAGATTGTAGGCTTTAGGTTCTATGCTCAGCGCTCTTAATACGGACAAAGCATCCGCTCAGTGATTGCCATCGACATTGACAATACTAGAGAAGTCTGGAATGTCCGTGTCCGGATATTCTGTAGAGAAGGGAACAGAGTATCTTTCTCACAATTAAAAAAAAGCAACATTTGCGGTGCTGCTCATAATTACGTGTTCCGTATATTTTTTTTGTATTATGGAAACACAAATGGTTGACAAAGTAATCATGTATTAATGGATGCTTGTATCCCCCAGGTATATCAGTTATTACTGCTCGACATACATTTAAAAGTTATTGTTTGAAAGTACCTACACACACTAATATGTTCACTTTAAAATAACGGCTCATAAAACCACATATGAGCGTTACAGTTCCATAAAAATGCCGTTCAGTTTAATCGCATAACAATAAAGCCATGCCACAAAGTAACATCTAAATACGAGTGATTGATTGAACGTTTATTTAAAACTGTAATGGATTGATAGGCGTAATAAAGACTATACAGTCGAGTGATCGGTTCTCAGCTGCAAGCTCCATTAAACGGCTTAAAAGTGCCTTTGATGGTCATTTCAGTTTATCTATTCCCATATCTGTTCTCTTTATGACAAGTAGCAACAGGAACTCCTTAATTTTTACCAATGTTTTAACTGTTCCATAATTTATTTTGTTTGCTATCATATATACCTACATAGATTACATTTTATTTTTAAAACACCAATATAATAACGTTTCAACAGTCTCGTATGGAATTTGTCATGTGTCAAATTTCTGTTATAAACTATTTCAACTGAAACACTTTGTACGCTTTAAGTGAAACGCCCTTTCTTTCGCTGCTGATTACACGGAACACACAATAGCTTGTTAAGGGCAGGGCTGCCACCAGAGAACATTAATCAGGTGTACCATTACTCAAACTGGAGACAATTATATGGATTAGCTCCCCATTGGTATTGTAGAGTTTAAAGTCTTCTAAAAAATAATAATTAATTTTTATACCCATAAGACTGACATGCGAATAATTTGTTTTGGTCATAATTAATTAAATATGTTGTTTTAAGTCTCGTCAAGAATACCTGTAGCTTTACATTGTGTCTAACAGTATTTGATAGAATTTAAAATGTATTAGTAAATTTCATAATTGTATTAATAATAAATAAATTTAAATATTTGTTATTTTTAATAGATTTTTATTTCTCCTGCAATTTTATTACATGTTGATGTGACATTTAATTCCAACTGATTATTGAAAACCGAATCATAAAAAATTGTTGAATAATTGTTTTATTTGAAAACCTTAAACCGTAACACTCGTTTCTAAATTGTGACCTTGATTTGTGTTGAGAAATATTAGTTTAGCTATTTTTTTACAGAATGAAGCTTTGTTCTTGTATTAATGGATAAAGACAATATGTCTTTGAAAATATTTATGACACCATTAACAGGCCTTTTCAAGTAACTCTACAAGACTCAGCCGCCTGTTTAAGAGCCATCCGTCAACTATTCATTCGGTGTCAACATGGCAGAAAATAACTGATAACATTCGCTATAACTTCCTTTTATTTAGTGATGGTTTATTTTTCTTGTGATTCAATAATCCACCAGCCGACTTATATGTTTGTTTATTACGTGCTACGCACTAGTGGTAAAAGTTTTGGAAATATTTTTTATTTTACATTATTAATGGTACTGATATTGCTTATTTAATATTAATAGGCTCATTAAAACGGAAAAATACCTATTCTTGGCGTCACCAAGAACCATTTCACTCTACACTTCCACTTATGTCATTTATTAGCCTTTGCAAATAATATTAACATACGTTAAAAATAATCTTATAATCAGCAAACTTTAAAAAAAGATTACCTTTATTTTAAAATGCTGTATTGTTTCATGCAGTGAATAATATGCAAGTTGTATCCATCAAGGTCATTAATTTATAAAACAGTCAAAATATATACGTAAAAAACTACGTTTGACTGTCTATACGACATCTTCGGAACCACAGAGACCTGGTTAAGAAAGGATTTCTTGAAATTACATTCTTAAGGGGTAGAAAAAGCTTCACAACCTATCCTTTTTTTCATAATAGTATCATAGACATTAATTTAATATAATAATTAATTTAAAAAGCTGATAAAAAAATAGATAAATAAAGATAGCACAAACGCTTGGCTAATTTGGCTTTCACTATACATGCTTAACGTCATTTCTACTTACTCTAACATGATTGTACTACTTTCCATCCCACTAAATCAGACTTATAGGATTCTCTACTATAAAATATTTTTATCTAAGAGAAGGGCAGCAGGGTGAGCTTTTATATTGATGTGATTATTTAGAGAGAACCACTAATGGAAGGGTAAGCAAGCGTAGAGAACCAACCCGTAGTGAAGCAAGAGCTTTCAACTAGCAGTTTAATTTTGAAACTGACTACTTTACCTGATATTAGTTTCTAAAAAATGTCTTCCCTAGCTTTGTATAGTCTATTTTTAAACAATAACGAAGGTTTTGTATGCAAAATAGATGGGAGAATTAATTATGTTATTGAACTCTTGCAAAAATATAGGTTTTGTAAAAAGTGTGCTGATTAGCAATAGAATATATGTATATAGAATATATCATTAATAAACAATTTCATTTACAATAATTAGAAAATGTCAAGTTACTTTAGGAATTAATGTAATTAGTAATTTTTAATTTATAATTAAGCTAAAATCTTAATATTTATCATTTTCAACCCTAGCCCTAAAGAAGATAATAATGCTCACAAATGATGGCATTATCGTTGTTTAAGTTTCCTTGTTTTGAAACGAAGGATCTGAATGCCTAATATTATTACAAATTCAAACTTGAATCATTACAGAGATTCAGACTTTCTCTCTCTTATTTTCCCTCTTCAAACAAATCCTGTTTTATTGTAAGAAAATAACAATATTGTTACTGTATTGCGTTATTATAATGATTCAACTACATTATAATAGGAATGAAAATAACTTAAAACCTACCGAGTCACTTATATGAAGTGATTCATTATAAGAACTGTTCTTATATTCCATCGAATCAGAAGAGTAGTACAAAGGGGGGGGGGGGTTTAGGGTAGAATCCTAAACTAATAAACTCTATAAATAAATACTTATATTCTAATAACAAAAATTATTCTTGAAGTTTTATTTTATATATCATAACAAGTTCTGACAGGAAACTACCAAAGACGTGATTTGTCAGGACTTAATGGATTTAATTTTAGTTCCTAACGATGGAACTCGCTAAAAATTGTTTACTACTTCTTAAACATTACAACGCTCAAATTCTTATGCAAACATTTTTTACTACTGAAATTCTTACAGAATAAATAGTTTAATGTATCATGTGTTCTACTTTTAGTAAATTTTAACTCAAGCCATCTAACTGCAAGATGAGGAATACAACAGAAAATCGTCTTTAATGCGGCCGTTTCATAAATTGCCGAGGAATTGCTGAGAAGTTGGCAGCCCTGTAGCATATACGCTAATTTAAGAAGAGACAGAACAAAATAAATATTTTAATTTATTTTCAATATAAATAAAAAGTAATAAACTGTCTATAAATAATTAGTTAAAAAAGGGGTTTCATTATAACTTCAGTGAACAGGACTAAAGTTTCTATGTATACAAAAGTCTTAAATAAAACAGCACTTTCAGAGAAAATTATTCAATAACAAAGCCGATAGGACAAGATAAACTTCACAATCAATTATTAAAATTAAAAACTAACAAAACCACAAGAATTTTCATTGTATTACTTAGCAAATATCACATTTTCATACGACGAGTGGAGTCTTGAACAGTTTTAATATCCTATAATATTTACTGTCAAAATTAAACTTACCCTTAGCTTGGATCAATACTCCATTTATTTGTTTTAAAGTGCCTTTTCTTAATTATTATGGTTCCAGGCTTACAATAAGCAGCCTTTTTCAAGCTACGGAAAATATCAGGTTAAAAGTAGTTGCATTTGAAATGAGTACACAAATGTGTAAATAGGTAAAAACAACTTCATAGTACATTTGTTTATGTAGGTAACGAAAGAACCAGTTCATGAACAGTGTAGGGACTGGTTCAATTCGGTAAACATATTTTGAGGCAAGACCACTGAGGTGAACTAATCTTTTCACAGAGCTGTCACACCAGCTAACCCAATTTGCTGTAAGAGGATTTCACTAATTCAGCTTGTCAATTAGCTGAAAATCAGACCAGCACTACGTGGTTCGGATTCCACGTAAAGCTGTAGGTTCCTTAGTTGCCCTGGCTGTTGGGCTATTAATAAATTGCCCTTTCTGAGGAATAGTTGAACTCAGTTAGTAACCAGACTACACTCATCCACAGTCATCGTACACTCATAAAACCATTCATATTCGCCTTAAAATACGCACAACGTTGTGTCGGCGTCTCATATGTAAGAATGATTGCCTTTATTTACTAGCCAATATCCAGTTCTCCAGACCAAAACATTTTATATTGAGGGGAATTGTCATCGCTAAACCTCTAAGTCCTTTTAGCCGCAACCACTGAAGTTTTAACGTTGTATATCCATTATTTATATCAAAATACACACATCTAAAATATTATTAGCTTTATAAACCTTTATTTCGACATATTTTTGTGTATGTTAACTAAATTTAATGACGATTTCGTAGTTATAAATATATTTATAACATCTAGTAGCTACTTGATTTATATTGGATATCATATACTCAAAAATATTATATTGTGGATTAAATATTTTAAATATCCTTTTTGGTTGTATTATTGTTGGTTCGTAATAGCTTTTGAATATAAAATAAGTTGTATACAAAATAATAACGCAATTGAACTGAAACTAGGCATAAACTAATGATTTTTTTTGTACTTTCAGATTTTTCTGTTTGATGGCAGTTCTTATAACTTCAGATGTTAAATAGAGGAGTAAGCTAAGGTCAGTGTTTCTGCGGTCAGTGGTACCAACTTCACCCTCGACAGATCAGACCTTCCCATTTGGAGTTGGTACACAAAGCTGCTTTACTTAATTTATTACTTAAATTTTCTCAGCCACAATTACGACGAGAACATTTTTCGTCAATATATCGTAAAATTTCCGTCTTACTGTAAACGGAACATTTACGGATATTGCTATTAATATTAAATATAACATTAGGAAAGTACCTGTAATGGTAAAGTGCATACTATAACTGACATATCACAGTCGGCACTGGTGGCGTAGTGCTGCCACCCTGCTGCTTGGGGCCAAAGTGTATCCTCTTAATACTGACATGGCGTTTGCTCAATGGTTGCTATCGACGTAAACACTACTAGAGAAGTATGGGGTGTCCAAGTTGGGTGGTAATCAGTGTCCAGATGATGTTTAGTAGAGATAACTGTGGATAAGACCTTCCAATCAGACCAACACTACGTAGTTCGGATTTCACGTAAAGCTGAAAGTCCCTTAGTCGTCCTGGCTACTGGGCTATTAATAAATGGCCCTTCTTGAGGTACAGTCGAACTAAGTTAGTAACCAGGCTTAAACAGATCATCGGGACTCATCCTCACTCCCATAAACATCATTAGCTGACCTATAACAGTTTTTTAAAAATATATGGTTTTGAACGATGGAACTTGACACAAATATTTTTTATATGCTTCAAAAGCGCAATACTAAAGGATTTTATAATATTTTGTCTCAGAGCTGAAAGTCAGATAATAAATATCTGGCCGAAGTTTTGGCTCAGTATCTAATGACTTGTACTGCCGAGGGTAATTTCCAAGGTTCAAATTACAAACTACTAACAGTTAGAACTTAAATCCTTGAATAAAGTTCACGCACAGGATTCACACATGGGAACTCGTGTATTAAGTTTTTCTCCCATAAAAAGCAAAACAGGTATTCTGTTGCCGGCCAATCACAGCCTTTGATACCTCTCACCATACGAATGAGAGAAATTTGAACGGTTTAACTTGTCGTAAGAGGTTATTTTTTTAAACCATATAATCATGAAATTTGAAGAAAAATAACAAAATTACAAGGGCGTAGCATTAGCGTAGCAAATGACCACCTCGATGCAGAAGGGATGGCATGTTAAGCGTGCAGGAGTTTTTCCTAGTTAAATTTCAATCAAATGTGGTCATGTTGATTAACAGACTTAAATTTGTATAAACAAACTTCTTGCTATCACAGGTTATCAGAGCTGAACACCTTGTACCGCTGTTGTTTAAGTAACTCTGAATTTAGTCAGCCTTCGGACGTTGAATAGGCAAACGAGAAAGGCGAGCTTTGCCTGAGTAGCTTTACTACTCTCAGCTACTGTACAGCTCGTGACTTTCGTTCGTATCTACATACACTAATGTATTTTCTACCCTTAAAGGTGGTGTTACAGCTTATGTTTTCCATAAAAAAAACTACGTTAAATTATTCGTATATAAATCGGTGAATGGTATGGTTGTTAATTTGTTTAAACCCCGTAAACAGAAGGAAATGACTATCAACAGTGAACTCTGTATGTATTTGGTAATTGGCCTGATCTCACAATATACCTGCTTTCAAGCCTTTACCACTTAGCCTTTGAGGGAAAACACAGACAAAAACAGAGATTACTTTCTTAAGGCCGCTGTGAAGGGCTGTCATGTATTCGGCAATCTTTACCTGTTCCGATGGAAAAGGGATCATGAACTCGGCGATTGTGGGGAGAAGAAGCAGTAAAACCCACGTCCGAGACATTATATGTTAAGGAGTAAATATAAAAAACTATCGTATCAGTTATTTTTATTTAGAAGCCAAACGCATGCGTCTAGATTAAAATACAATCTAATTATTTCAAAAAACTATATCAATATAATATAAATTTAAATCTATCGTCATATCTAAAGGCCTTAAAATACTCAGATAAAATGATACTGACGATGATATATACACAAAGTATAGAAAGGTGTACCCAAGTTGGAAAATTTATCCAAATTGACCTAATTAATTTACAAACACATCACACCTTATAGGGTTATACTTCCTTAAAATAATACGTGTCTTTCCCGTTAATTCACTACCATAACTTATGTTAACCTAACATAACCGAACCAAACCTAACAAACATAACTAAGCTTAACATAACTTAATCAAACCTAACATAGCCTAAGCAGACCTACCATAACCTAACCAAGGTAGTGGTAGTGAATTAATGGGAAAAGTCCAAAAAATTATTTCACGGTAAAAAAAAAAAAAAAAAATGCAATAGAAAGTATTTAAACATATAATATATTTTACATTTTTAGAATGATACTAAATTGATATTATACAAATGTGTAAACACTATTCTTACTTATGAGTCGCCGGCACAACGTTGTGCGTATTTTAAGGTGAATATGAATGAGATATGAGTGTTGATGAGTGTAATCTGGTTACTAACCGAGATCAACTGTTCCTTAGAAAGGGCCTTTCATTAATAGCCCAACAGAGGGCAACTAAGGGATCTACAGATTTACTTGGAATCCTAACCACGTAGAGTTGATCTGATTTTCAGCTAACAGACAAGTATGACACTCAGTTCTCTTCCCTAAACAACATCCGAACCCTGACTATTATCCAACATGGACAATACTAAGTAAGCGTTAGTGTCTCAGGAAAATTTAAAAGTGATATGAAAGGAGGAAAATACAACTATTTTGCTTATTAAATTCAAATACAAAATACAATTGTGCACATAATGTGCACAAATACAATATACATTTGCGCACAGTATGTCAAACATAACTAATTATTTTTCTTAAAATCGTTTTCCTATACAATGCAAGATAAAAATATATCTAGCACAATGTTTTAATCATATGATTGAGTTATGTTTTTAATTGTTCTTAAGATTTTTTTGAATGTAAGAAAGAAGAAATGGATGGCAAAGTATCTCAATATGACGCAACATTGTTCTTGCTAAATTGCTGTTAAAAAGGCAACTTACCTAGCAGCATATATATAACGGTTTTTGAGATCACGACGTTGTCGTAAGTTTGAAGGTGTGCCTAACCGTCTGCAAACATTTTACGACAACGGTAACGTCTCCCTTGTGATAGGGTAATATTCATTCTTCTTTGTCGTTTTACGTTAAGAAATAACTGTTACTACGTAGTCGAAAAGACGGCCTGTGAACATCGTATTGTTATGGTTAAAAAATGATGATTAATAGTGGGTACATACTGATAGTGGGTACAAATTGATAGTGGGTACAGACTGATAGTGGGTACATACTGATTGTGGGTACAGATTGATAGTGGGTACAGACTGATAGTAGGTACAGAATGATAGTGGGTACATACTGATTGTGGGTACAGATTGACAGTGGGTACAGATTGATAGTGGGTACAGATTGATAGTGGGTACAGACTGATAGTGGGTACAGATTGACAGTGGGTACAGATTGATAGTGGGTACAATATGATAGTGAGTACAGACTGATAGTGAGTACAGATTGACAGTGGGTACAGACTGATAGTGGGTACAGAATGATAGTGGGTAAAAACTGATAGTGGGTACAGACTGATAGTGGGTGCAGAATGATAGTGGGTACAGACTGATATAGTGGGTACAGACTGATAGTGGGTACAGAATGATAGTGGGTAAAAACTGATAGTGGGTACAGACTGATAGTGGGTGCAGAATGATAGTGGGTAAAAACTGATAGTGGGT
This sequence comes from Stictocephala bisonia, assembly GCA_035578905.1. Taxonomy (NCBI): domain Eukaryota; kingdom Metazoa; phylum Arthropoda; class Insecta; order Hemiptera; family Membracidae; genus Stictocephala; species Stictocephala bisonia. The sequence continues at coordinate 22,123 of JAQJVL010000411.1, read as the reverse complement.
ACAGACTGATAGTGGGTACAGAATGATAGTGGGTAAAAACTGATAGTGGGTACAGACTGATAGTGGGTGCAGAATGATAGTGGGTACAGACTGATATAGTAGGTACAGAATGATAGTGGGTAAAAACTGATAGTGGGTACAGACTGATAGTGGGTGCAGAATGATAGTGGGTACAGACTGATAGTGGGTACAGAATGATAGTGGGTACAGACTGATAGTGGGTACAGAATGATAGTAGGTACAGACTGATAGTGGGTAAAAACTGATAGTGGGTACAGACTGATAGTGGGTACAGAATGATAGTGGGTAAAAACTGATAGTGGGTACAGACTGATAGTGGGTGCAGAATGATAGTGGGTACAGACTGATATAGTAGGTACAGACTGATAGTGGGTACAGAATGATAGTGGGTAAAAACTGATAGTGGGTACAGACTGATAGTGGGTGCAGAATGATAGTGGGTACAGACTGATAGTGGGTACAGAATGATAGTGGGTACAGACTGATAGTGGGTACAGATTGATAGTGGGTACAGAATGATAGTGGGTAAAAACTGATAGTGGGTACAGACTGATAGTGGGTGCAGAGTGATAGTGGGTACAGACTGATAGTGGGTACAGAATGATAGTGGGTACAGACTGATAGTGGGTACAGATTGATAGTGGGTACAGAATGATAGTGTGTTAAAACTGATAGTGGGTACAGACTGATAGTGGGTACAGAATGATAGTGGGTACAGACTAATAGTGGGTACGGAATGATAATGAGAACATATTAATAATGGGTACAGATTAATAGTGGATACAGACTGATAATGGGAACAGACTAATAGTGGGTACAGAATGATAGTGGGTACAGACTGATAGTGGGTACAGATTGATAGTGGGTACAGACTGATAGTGGGTACAGACTGATAGTGGGTAGAGACTGATAGTAGGTACAGACTGATAGTGGGTACAGACTGATAGTAGGTACAGACTGATAGTGGGTGCAGACTGATAGTGGGTACAGACTGATAGTGGGTACAGACTGATAGTGGGTACAGATTGATAGTGGGTACAGATTGATAGTGGGTACAGACTGATAGTGGGTACAGATTGATAGTGGGTACAGGCTGATAGTCGGTACATGCTGATAGTGGGTACAGGCTGATAGTGGGTACAGATTGATAGTGGGTACAGATTGATAGTGGGTACAGACTGATAGTGGGTACAGACTGATAGTGGGTACAGATTGATAGTGGGTACAGATTGATAGTGGGTACAGATTGATAGTGGGTACAGACTGATAGTGGGTACAGATTGATAGTGGGTACAGACTGATAGTGGGTACAGACTGATAGTGGGTACAGACTGATAGTGGGTACAGATTGATAGTGGGTACAGATTGATAGTGGGTACAGATTGATAGTGGGTACAGACTGATAGTGGGTACAGGCTGATAGTGGGTACAGATTGATAGTGGGTACAGGCTGATAGTGGGTACAGATTGATAGTAGGTACAGGCTGATAGTGGGTACAGACTGATAGTGGGTACAGATTGATAGTGGGTACAGGCTGATAGTGGGTACAGACTGATAGTGGGTACAGATTGATAGTGGGTACAGATTGATAGTAGGTACAGACTGATAGTGGGTACAGATTGATAGTGGGTACAGACTGATAGTCGGTACATGCTGATAGTGGGTACAGATTGATAGTGGGTACAGACTGATAGTGGGTACAGATTGATAGTGGGTACAGATTGATAGTGGGTACAGGCTGATAGTGGGTACAGACTGATAGTGGGTACAGATTGATAGTGGGTACAGACTGATAGTCGGTACATGCTGATAGTGGGTACAGATTGTAGTGGGTACAGACTGATAATGGGTACAGATTGATAGTGGGTACAGACTGATAGTGGGTACAGATTGATAGTGGGTACAGACTGATAGTCGGTACATGCTGATAGTGGGTACAGATTGTAGTGGGTAAAGACTGATAGTGGGTACAGGCTGATAGTGTGTACAGGCTGATAGTGGGTACAGATTGATAGTGGGTACAGGCTGATAGTGGGTACAGATTGATAGTGGGTACAGGCTGATAGTGGGTACAGATTGATAGTGGGTACAGGCTGATAGTGGGTACAGACTGATAGTGGGTACAGACTGATAGTGGGTACAGGCTGATAGTGGGTACAGATTGATAGTGGGTACAGACTGATAGTCGGTACATGCTGATAGTAGATACAGACTGATAGTGGGTACAGATTGATAGTGGGTACAGGCTGATAGTCGGTACATGCTGATAGTGGGTACAGATTGATAGTGGGTACAGGCTGATAGTGGGTACAGATTGATAGTGGGTACAGATTGATAGTGGGTACAGATTGATAGTGGGTACACGCTGATAGTGGGTACAGATTGATAGTGGGTACAGACTGATAGTGGGTACAGGCTGATAGTGGGTACAGATTGATAGTGGGTACAGGCTGATAGTGGGTACAGATTGATAGTGGGTGCAGATTGATAGTGGGTACAGGCTGATAGTGGGTACAGATTGATAGTGGGTACAGGCTGATAGTGGGTACAGATTGATAGTGGGTACAGGCTGATAGTGGATACAGATTGATAGTGGGTACAGATTGATAGTGGGTACAGATTGATAGTGGGTACAGGCTTATAATGGGTACAGATTGATAGTGGGTACAGATTGATAGTGGGTACAGGCTGATAGTGGGTACAGATTGATAGTGGGTACAGGCTGATAGTGGGTACAGATTGATAGTGGGTACAGGCTGATAGTGGGTACAGATTGATAGTGGGTACAGGCTGATAGTGGGTACAGATTGATAGTGGGTACAGGCTGATAGTGGATACAGATTGATAGTGGGTACAGGCTGATAGTGGGTACAGATTGATAGTGGGTACAGATTGATAGTGGGTAACATATTGATAGTGGGTATAGACTGATAGTGGGTACAGACTGATAGTGGGTTCAGATTGATAGTGGGTAACATATTGATAGTGGGTACAGACTGATAGTGGGTACAGACTGATAGTGGGTACAGATTGATAGTGGGTAACATATTGATAGTGGGTACAGACTGATGGTGGGATTTTAATTCATATTTTGTTTGAAACCGTACAAACACTAATTAAGTGTTAAAATTATAGTTATAAATCATGATAAAATAATCAAAGTTATGTTCTCGTCTGTGGAGTTTCCCTGCAGTTATCAACTTCATCAACTTGAGGACAATATACGTCAATCTTATCTCTCACAGACTTGTTAAAACATCAACAAGCCTTATTTTAGCGAGCCTGACTCAATGAATCTAATTAAACTCCGCTCATTAAATAAAGTTAACTATCAGAGACTGATAACTCACGAGTCTAATGAATTTTGTGTTTTATATCATTAATATGGTCCATCAAAAAATTATTCAAACCGTGAGCTTAAATTATTATATAATGTAATAGATAAATTGCACAAAACAAATAAATGTTTTGACAAAATTAATTTTTAATCTACTTAATGTTTTTCAATATTCATTATTATTTATCCTGCTTGTTATGATCAATTTGTAATACCTTAGCTATGTTTTCACAATCAAAAAGCGCTTGTAGCAATATTTATTTCATGCAAATGCAGCAATATTTCTAATTCTTAATAAATGATTTTGGTTGACTTTGGTGTCTAGTAGTGGAGCTCTAGTGGACTCCCATGTAAATGTATAGCAATTTAAACTGGCGTTAGTGGCAGACCTCATACACAAATTAAAATACTTATGTTTAGATGAGATATGTATTTGTAACATATCAAAGGTACTTTGCTTCTCTTTGTCAGCTATAGAGTCAGTATAATGCACTATCAGAACGAAAAACTAATAGAGTAATTTTTGGAACATGTACAATTTTATATACATTGTTTATATTGAAGGTGTTTGACTTTAATGTGGTCTTACATGGACCATGTTGATGACACTCACGTATGTAGTATAGTGATTAAAACTATGATATTTTTTGTAATAAATGTAGAGTTATTGTAAAATGTATATTTATAGATGTGGCCTACTTCACGTTAGTTATTTGTAAAAGCTACTGAATTAATTTCCCCTTTTTCATTAATATTGAAAAAATATATGTACATGTATAAAATTATAAGGTAAAGAACTTAGCTATATTTATAGAATTTTAACGGTAATGAACTATACCTAAAAAACCACTAAAATTTCAATAACATGCCATTTTAAATATTTTGACAAAATGTGATGACAGATTTTTTTCATCCAGCTAGTGAATATACAAATGTTGATACAACCGTCTTGAAACACAATTTTATAAAACATGATGGTAAAATGGTAAGGGAGAAATTTATAATACAATAGAAACTGTAACGATAAGGGTATCTCTACACTATGAATTATGATTACATACTTTATACGACAATGTCCGTTCATATACATAATTCCAGTGACAATGACACACACTTTGATGTTCATAAGAAGAGGCGGATAGTTAGATGCGCGTCATCGTGGAAACACATTGCGCACGCGCCGGTAGATTTGCGCTCTGATCACTGCCAAATTGGTAAACTGTATCGTAGCGTTAACTATATTAGTTACCAGCCATTCCAAAAACATTTAAGTATTATTTATGAACAGCATAGAAGTGTAATTGATCTTATTGGAATCAAAGAAAGTTATTGTTTACAATGCAGGTTGTCGTGGTGTCAGCCAGAGAAGCTGACGTGTTTATATTACAGCTGGATGTGGGGAATCAGCCGCATTGTTTAATTTATGAATTTGTCGTACTCAAATTGTTATAAGTATTAAAGTAATATTAAAAAGTGTTGATAAACCAAGGTATATCATTGATTAATCCGATCTTTAAAGTTCACTTGAGTGTGTTTCGATAAGTTCTAACCTTGAGGTAAGGTACCATGTTGCTTCCACGGATTGGATCGTTGCTATTTGCATATGCAAATCAAGAGCGTATCTTGAATCTGAATATCACACATATTGTCTCAATGTTAACGCACGCAAATGTCGACTTAAGATTACTAGGATAAATGTTCAATACATTCTACTGAGATGTTATAAGTAGACTATGACCTAGACTAAATAGACTGAGTATTAAAATGCATGTACATTTTGTGTATACATGTATACATTATAAATATAACAGATTGCCTTTTTAGTACGTGTGTATTAGTACCAATATCTACTACGTTTATTGGTATTATGGTTCATTATTGTACGGGTTGACATTTTGAGATAGAAGTGGAGATGATGATAGAATAAATTTAAGAAAATGTATACACAATTAATATGGGGAGTAGTTATTTCTATTAACCTGTTAAATATGCTGTATTAATTAATTAATCTTCAATTACAGACATTAAATTTAACTGAATATTTTAATAGAATTATTACGTTAAGTGTATTAAATTATTCTTGCAATATTTAATGTATCAAAAGTCTTGTAACTATTATATTTTAAACAAAAAAATGTATTGAACCTTTTAAAATTTGTAATAACGTTTTAAATGTAATCTTAAAAACGTAATACATTTTCAAAACTATCAGTTTTTATTTCTAATAATTGAATACTTAATATATTCCTCATATTGAAAATGTAGTTTTTTTAAATATACCTATTTTTTTATTTTATTACAAGACAATAAAAATTATTTTGTGAAACTATGAATTATTTTGTGTTGTTTGGTGAAACTGGTTTTTAGCTAAATATTCTTTGGTGAAAACAGTCGATTGCTGGTTAATGAGGCTTTTAGGACCAGTGTTATAGGAAGTTTTCCTTATTTTAAAACCCAGGAACAATGTTTTTTTTTTTTTTTTTTTTTTTTAATTTATATACTTGTAACACTTTGTATCGACCCTATTATGTTCAATGGCACAAAATACTACATAAATTGTTATGCCCTGTTCATAAAATATAACTGTACGTTATTGATCATAAACCCTTCTAATAAATTTTATATTAAATACATAAATGATCTCAAATAAAATATATTTTATTTATTTTTACTATTGCAGAATTAACTAATAGTTACATCTTTTAAAAATGTTCAATACATTCAAAATACCGTCATAAACATTTGCTTATGGTATATAATAATAATAAAAACAGTGATAATTTTCTGTACATTTTATTCTGAAAACAAATTGAGTTCAGGAATTGTTTAACGACAAGGGGACAGTCAACTCTCTTATCACTTTTTCGTGTCGGGTCCACTTTGTTATCGAATAAAAACATTGCTAGGAGACGTGTGAGTGGAATACAAAGTGAGAACAGAACGGGTGAACCTCCATTATTATGTTAGCAGCAAGTTCTTTTCTTATTTTTTAGATTGATCCAACAACCTTTTATGGTGATCAATGTCATACATAAAAAGATCTGAAAACAAATTACAATAATATTATCTAAAACTGTCAGGACATTAAAACTTGAGGTATTAGAAAATTAAAATAACATTAGTAAGTTCATATTTATAAAATTTCTACTGAGTTAAACAGTGTTTGAGATATTTTAATGCTTAAATCCCGTCTTCTTAGTAATTAATTGCATTCTTAAATTAATCATTTACTTAATGAATTCTATATCTTCAACTTATTTAATCAAGGAATAATTCCGAGAGAAATTCTCATAGTTTAGCTAATGTTGTCTTTCATAGTAAAAGTAACAACTGATAGTTAAAAAGTATTGTCCTTTGTTAAAAGCTATTACAAAATATTAAGTGAAATTAAAATCTATTTTAAACCGTCCTAGATTCAGAGAGCTGAATTGGATATAGGATTGTTTTAAACAAGAAGTTTGTTAAATATGACAATGTTGTATTGTTTTTCCATAATCTAATTTTGTCTAATACATTCAGACGTATATAAGATTAATATTCATTGTTATTATGTGCTAGAAATTTAATTCGCTCGTCTGCAGATTGAGTTAATAAACGTTTCAATGGAAAGAGAACATTTCCCTTCTAACTTTTCCTTGCTGTCCGGTTTGTTTTCGAATAAAACCACTGATAGAAAACATGTGGCTGGAATACAAAATGAAACCAGCGCTGCTAAACTTTCCTCATTTTAGCAGCAAATTCATTTATAATTTATTTTATAGTATTCAGTTTTGTAGGGGGATGGTGATGCAAGATGAACAGGGTGAAAAAGTAAAATGCAAACAGTTATTGTTTGTAGGATAGTGTAACAAATGATGGAAGTGGTTATTTTCAGATCAGCTCTATTGCGCTTAATTTACAACCTGTTTACTACATTTTTTTTTCTTTGTTCGTAAACTCGGCAACTTTTTTTATCTAAATAAGGAAATATACTCCATAATTTCTTTTATAAGTCTACTTGTCAATCAACTATCTACTTTAAACTGGATCTATTTAAGTGTATTTCTGCTGAGTTTTTTATGTTTTTTGTACGTCGTTTAACAACGTATTCCCCTCATTGCTCTATAATTATTTAACCATATTGTTCTTAAAAAAAATATTCATCGTATGTGATTTGACATGAAATTTGATTAGAATAGATTTTTAATTAATACAAGCTTATGGCCGTTATAAGCTCTACTAAGTGCTTCTCACACTGACTAAGTATCATGTACTAAATTTAGGATCACTCACACTGTCGGAATCAGTTGAGCAGTGCTGTAACTCTACTACTTGGGGGTAAAGTGCTGATGTATTGGCGCCCACTTTGTTTTAAATATATCCTAAAGTTATGGGAAACAAACGTCAAAACAGCTGAATAAACGATTGTGATTATTTTTTAAAATTCTATTGATATGAGATTGCCACCAGATTCAAAGAGATAGAACAAAAAACACCTATCTGTTTTTTTTTAAGAAGAGTTAAGAAGTTTCTGAGTTCTTACTCTACTACTCTACACCTACTAAGTCGACTTTAATGTTTGACTTCACGCAAAATACCTGAAGGCAAAACATATTACTCTATTTTGTCTGCTGCAGTATACTGGTATTTCGAAAAATATCCAATAACACAGTTCAAATCCCAGTAAATAGTGTTATTGGATTTGGCCCGGTATTCGGTATTTTAATGTACCTGAGTAGTGAAAAGTGTTTTGAAATTAAATGTTTGAAAATATTTTATTCCTTTGATTGGCTGACAATAAATACAAAATTACCCTATTTTCAGAAAAAATATATAAAAACTGTACATAATATCTTTACATGTATAGTAAAATATGAATATACATTCAATTATACAAAGTATAACTTATGTACACAATGGTGCGATGCAAGTCCCTATTCTGAGTCACTCAATGGTAGGCTCTTTTACCTAACAGAAACATAAACACCTTATTTCAAAATTGTTTTAAGCTTTAATAGTAAGTCAAATACCTAATACTAGTTCATGCCCTACGAATGGAGTCCTCGCTCCCATATTGGCTACGAGATCAGTTAATAGCGTTACAAAATAAACATCTATGTATGATGTTTGATATTGAAGTTGCTAATATGCAGTTACGGAACTTACATTTTAACTAAACTGGTGCTATTATTTTAAAAATTATTTACCAATATAACATTTGAATTGCTATTAGCCATTTAAGATAATAAGTAAATTAATAAGATAAACTATGCTTCCCTTTGTTTGTACAGTAAGAAATAAGAGATTCATTTATGAATGCTTACGACATAATGATATGATTTTTTCTGCCACATAATCAATGTATCGTATTTAAAATATACATGTTTAATGCCGGTGTTGTTGCTTAGCATATAAGGCTTCTGACTATGGTGGGCAAGGTCAAAGGTTCGAATTTCTAACTGAAGGTACAGTCACTACTTTACTCATTTAATAAATTTAACACACATGCCTGCAGGCCCATTTAGACTGGTGAGTGAAGAAGTAAAATAAATAGACGTTGCGTTTGTAACATAAATAGATATATAAATCTTGTAATTATAAGCAATATTCTTGGGTTGGAGGTGGTGCACAGTCCACACTAAATAGAGGGCACTTAATATCCCAACCCCACTTCTCCATGTAGAATATTTAGGGGGGCCATTGCCTCTGCAAACAGCAAAGTTCAACAACCCTAAACTAACGTTATCACAGACCACTACTCCACTACATTGAGTCTGCTTTACACACTCCATTCTATAATGGAAGGTTTTACCCTCACACGCAATCTAATCAATTTCTATATTTACTGTTTTATATTATAATTATTTCAAATATGATTCTTCGTGACTCTCATACAATTGGTTATAGAAAAAAATGACTGCCAGCTCATATCGGTCCCTTGAAGCTGGATTTTATGTTCGGTGAAAAAAATTTTCGGTGTTTGATAACACCAAATTAGTTCATGTTCAGTTGTCACAGGTAGCGCCAGCAGTCTCCCACTCTCTATTATTTTTCTCATAATTATAACTACGTACTTGATTGGTTGGTTTTGCCTGTAGTTTAATATTCCCTGGGCTATCCTTTCTTCCATATCATTGATTTGATTATGTTCTTTTCATCCCGTACGTTTGAGTTATTGTGTTTAACTTGTTTATTATTTCTATAACCACTTCCAATCATGTCTTAAAAAAAGCTAATACACCAAATCATTCCACCTCCTATATATACTCCCTCTTGCTACTAAAACGTTCCTTAAATATTACGTATAAGCATAAAAAATTTTCGGTAAATTAGGGTAATTTGTAACCTTGTGTGACACCTCATTCCCATGTCAATTTATTCCTTCGATTTAAAAAATGCTCACTTTCATTTTCTGTTTTTATCGAGCTTTTAACCAATCCTATTTCTTTCAATTATATTCTATTTAAGGTTAAAAAAATTGCAGTGATAAAAATTAGGGATCTATTTCAAATACTGTAAGAAGATATCCAAGGACGCCCTATTTCATGGCATTGAATCTCAGTTAGATGAACTGTACAAATTCAGACACATTTCGTTCTAAAATCTCTAATAGCTCTTACTACTTTTTTCACACAAATACAGCCCAATTCTACCAAGTAAGCTCTTGATGGCTTTTTTCGTAGCCATTCAGGAAATCGAATCGAGTAATTCGAATTTCTCTACATAAACAAATTTCTCACAAACCATTTTTATTATTTTGTTTTTTAACGTCGTCATTATACACTGGGGTAAAAATATTGTTCAGCTTTCAATCGTATAATTTGCAAATGAAGGAAATGAAACTCTAAAAATATTACGATATAATAGTATTTAGATAGTTACAAGGTAAATGACAACGTGATAAAGTTAAAAATGCTATTGTAATATAAATGAGAAAATCTCTCTACAAATAATCAACAGCCCGCCGTACAGCAGTAGCGTCGGTGTGGGGAATTAAGCACCCTTATCAGTAATTGCTTTTAGTTTTGGAGAGTTAATTAAACACAAGCTTAATTACAATACTCATTTTGTCAGATAACATTTCATAGTTGTGGTGTAGGTTAACATCATAATTCATAATTTGTATTTTAACTCGACGTAGTTTCCTGTTAATGTCATGTTTGTTACCTTAATGGATAGTCTTCCGTATTGCCAGTAGATATCATTTTAACACTATAATATTTTTTTAACTTTTTACCAGTCGAAACTGAGTTCACTTTACGTAACTATAAGATTTTATCGATGTACATATGTTTCTGATAAAACAATTACTTATTTTTAGGTTATTAGGCAATAAAAGAGTTCTCTTCTAACATTAATAAAAAGTAATTACTAGTGATTTAAAAATACATAATTTTTAATGTAACCAAGATATACTTTTCATTTTATATAATCACTAATAAAACATGACATAATAATGGTCCGTGTGTTTTATTTCAATGCCAACATTATGTTTGCATTAATAATGGTTTATTTTAAACGTTTTATAGGCTTGAGTCTTGAAATTAATTTACCCTAATCAGTCCCCCTCCGAGAGATTCCACGTAAACCTGTAGGCCAGTTAGGCTGTCAATAAATGGCTCTTTCTAAGGAACAGTCAAACTTAATTAGTAACAAAGACTACAAAGATTAACAGACTGCTCATTTACAATCAGCTCGCATATTCACCCATATATGTACGATTTGTGTCTTAATATTGAATAACAAACAACAATGAATGAATTGTTACTATTGTTGTTTCTATACACAATGATGCTTTCACTATACCAGCTTTTACTAACAAAACATATTGTTTACGCTAAAAGCCTTTTCGAATACTTGCTGTTGTAGATTCTAGTTTACATAATTTATGAGAGTGATAAAGTCTGCAATACCAATGGTAAATGGAATAATAAATATAACAACTTGCTTACATTAAAGCTTTAACAGATATCATTCCCACGAATAATAATATGTTTTAATTTTCAAGTTAACATACTAGAAAATGACTACATTTTAAAATGCTGATAACATTTTCAAGTACAGTTCTAAAGATCCAAGAAATGGGATTGCAGCTGGGGCATCCAATAGAGATGTCAAGTTCAGATCCCTAAAGGGGTCAAGTATACCAAAACTGTTTCCATTGCCTTCTAGATAATAGCAATTCGTTTAATAATGGACATACTCCATTCCATTACCTTCCACTTGGCTTTTATTTAAGTGGTACATAACAAGGCCTAATAATTCTATCTCCAATACATTAATAAAGAGTTTTTAATTTTTCCTCCAATAGCAAACCTAGGTTGTAAATTTAATGCCTGACTGTAAAAATATACAAAAATTATGAACAAAAAATATGAAAATTGGGAATTGAGTTACCACTAGTGCTAGTAATGTAGCTATTTGTAAACATAAACCTCAATTATAAACATCCTTATATAAAAATAAGCTTGTCAATAACATAAATATTAATATTTATAGTCAGGCACAAATTGTGTTTAATAAATGATCTTACTCTTCCAAGAATAGCAAAGTAGTAACATCTTTTTTTATATATGGTAAACTAAATAGATATAAATTTTATGACTTCATAAAGCTTTAAAGTAGATTAACGAAGAAGTTATAGGGAGAACCTTATGGTCACTAAGACTAAACAAGTCTTATACTTGAAACTTGTTTAGTATAAGACGTGGCTTTTCAGAGTTGTAGCTGATTGGAACCCAATCCGGTGGAAAATTCTTCAACCCTTATGCTTCAGCGGGTTTTCACAAAAGTGAGCATTGCCACACTTATTTATCGACTGTAAAATATTGCCTAAACATGTAGTCAAACATTTCAAAACGAATAGATCTATCTGTCAATACAATAAAATGTCATAAAAAAGAAAATAATTTTATATGTGGTTATATAATTATATTTAATTATGTATGTGAGACGAATTGAAAAATTAAAATATTTACATTTCCACTGGCTAATACTATAGTAGAACATGTTTGGCTTTGTAAGAAAAGATAAAACAATGTACATATTAGTAAATTGTTTGGCGAAAATTATTTGTAAGAATAATGCTATACAAAAAGTAATTGTTAACAATTAATTACTACTAGTATGAATAAAGATTTTATTTTTGATTTATTAAAATATATACATGTGACGTTTTCATTCCAATTTTTTTTCTTTTTTTTCAAAAATCATAGAGAAGACGCTGAGAACTGCACGAAATTGTCTGATAACCAGGAACAGGAATTACTTTCTAAACTGTTATTCATTTTCAACCTAATAGAATATTGTTATAGAATATTGTCTAAGCCCAATGTTTTGATTTTTTCCATTTAAATTACTGTAAATACTGCTATACTGTAATCGTGTATGTGAATAACATATTGTTTATGATTTATTTAATGAATAACTTGACATCAGTGCGTTTATTTACATTTCAGTGTAGCTCTAACACGCGGTGTTGCCAAATTATTGTATGGCATTTGACATACGACAGACAATAATTACTTGTTGAAATAGAAATGCACTTGAAGGGTATTTTTAATTTGTTTCAACAATCATACCATAGAACGATGTACGAGTATAAATAATTTGATAAGTACAATCTATAAATCTCTTAAAACAATAGGAACCAAAAAATCCAGAAAAAAGTCCTGAAACGTGGCAACAATGCAAGACGTATAGGCATTGTGCCTGGCCTATATCGTCACACCATTGTTCGTAGCATGCCCAAACTCCTCGTAGTTCTAGCATTTGCTGCAAGAGTCAAGGCTCTGAAGTCAAGCCGGGAAATTCAATAAATAAACTATAATATATTTAATAATAACAAGTTTTTGATTGAGAAAACAAAGTTATGACTTAATTAAATTGTGGCGGCTTTTAATTGGAGCTGAATATCAGTAAGTGAAGTTCATAAAAGTTAGCTGATAACCTTTGGTGCTTGCCTCAAAAAGGATCGGTTGATTAAAGTAAATATAATTTTAGTTAGTAGACATTTTCTTATGGGCTCGGGTTTCTAATAAGCCTCCATTCATACAAAAAGTGAAAAACATTGTTATACTAATCGAAACTATTACTAATAAATGTACCATTATCAATTTAAATGACTGTCAATGGCATTTAAATAAATATAATATAAACAAACACAAGGCCTTAAAGAGTTGTCGAAACAATTTAAAATTAAGTTTACGTTTTTCCATAACTAAATGCACACAAACACAATTAAAACTAGGACTTAAAAATCCAAAATGTTTAATAAACCCCATCTACCATACGACGTATAACGTAAGGTGATGTTGAAGAAAAAGGAGGTTATGTTAGCGGAACTTAAAATGAACCTTGTAAATTGGTGGTAGACTTAAGTTGTAACCCTAAATCATGAAATTAGGGCACTACACAGAACAGAAAGAAACAGAGGTCTTATCCATAAACATTGGCACTGAACGGGTGCCAAGTGGGTTCTTCAGTTTGCCATGCGGATGGGTAGGCAAGCTCTGTTAACAGCCCCCTTATATATGTACTGTATATACAGAACAAAAATTTAATTAAATTTAGCCTAATTTAATCAAAACTTCTTTTGTATACAGAGCTATCCCTCCAAAAAACATTAAAAAGCAATAATAGATTTGTTTATCAGTGAAACAATGTTTTTAATTAAACTTCAATTAATTACTCTGCACTTTTAATTACATCAATCAAAGGGTGGAAAGTAATTAAAGTAGTTTCTGACCAATGTCTTTACATTTGAAATGAAATGAGTTGAGATGCGATGGAATGGGAAATGGAATGGAATGAAATGAAATAAGAATTAAAATGAAATATTTCATTTGTATTTTGTATGTTGTAAATTTTCGTAATCATCTGTTTGTGGTTATTTATAATTTTATAAAGAAGACAGCTTTTAGTACGATTAAAATTAACAATTATACAGTGTTTGGCGAAAAGTGATTTTTCTTCTTGAGATTAGCCTATATGACTATTATGATCTTTATTCTTATTGAAATAGTTATTTTGTTTGACTAATAACACATTAAATTTATTTAAAAAATATATTACTGTAGTGTTCGATTCCTGTCATGCCTTGAGATCATAACTATTAGTAAAATTAACTTACAGAATATTTTTTGTAATTATCTATTTATTTATTATTTTTTTACTATGTGTGGTGAATGGTTAAACAATTCCCATTATAATGTCAGTAAAGGAATAACCAACCTAATACAATACCAAAGTTCCCAAACTTGAGAGAAGTGATCACAGTTGTAGTATCTTAATGGTTTGTTAGGGATAACTTCCTTAGAAAACAAGGGGGTGGGGGGAGCGAGTTTACAACAGTACCATTTTGTAAAATACGTCAGACACTGTCGCTGGAATGTACAAAGTCCTGAACGCCTAAATACAATAAAAAAACCATAATCTACTAATTCAAAATTTAGTTGGATATTTAAAAATGTTGTGCCTAATTTAGTCTACTGTGAAACGTTATATTGTAAAATAATGATATTATGTCGACATTAGTGGTGCAGTGCTGTAACTTACTGGAGAAAATTTTGTTGAAGCGATTATAGGCGATAGGTTCTATGCTTCGTTCTCTAAATCACGACACGGTGTCCACTCAATAGTTACCATCGAAGTGGAGACTACTATTGAAATCTGGGGTGTCCATGCTGGATGGTAATTAAGGTTCGGATGTTTTGTAGGGAAGATAGTTAAGTGTCAGACTTGTCAGTTAGCTGAAAATTAGGCAACACTACGTGGTTTGGATTCCACGTAAAGCTGTAGGCTCTTAATTTCCCTTGCTATTATATTATTAATAAATAGCTCTTTCTGACGAACAGTCGACCTTAGTTAGTAACAAAAACTACACTTGTTCATCTACACTCATCGAACTCTTTCGGTCCTCATATTCGCCCATATCTTGACGATCGGCGTCTTACTAATGAATAATAAAAATGGTAGTAAAAATCTTAGTTTGTGTTAAATATAGATATAATTTGAATGATATCTATTTCCAAAGTCTATAAATTATAATTAGTTTTAGTTTTAGTTTTAGTTTAAAAGGGGATATATAGTTGGTCCAGCCAACCCTTGCAACGAAGCCTATGGCTTTTTGTGCCAATCCCGGTGCCTAATCGTCGTAAAGCTGGCTGCCCTTGACCAAGTCAAGGAGCTTCTTCACTAGATTGGTAATTTCCAACTGTCCCAGAGGTGAGCCTTCAAAAGGTACTCTTCTGCCGGCACCAAGAGCCTCACGCTCCCGGACAGTGTGTTCTACAGACTCTTCGTCCAACCCACAGAGGCGACAGATGGGATCCTCCATAAGGGGTCCCACTGTTCTTAGATGCCTCCGGAATTTACCGTAACCGGTGATGAGTCCCACCACCAACTTTACGTAAAATTTACTCAACCCAAGAAGTTACTTTGTTGACTTCTGGGAAGGATTTCTGACAAGAAGCTTGTCGAGTCCATGCCCTGGGAACCGCCGCCATCTTTCCAGATGTCTGGGACCCAGTTTTGGTTGGTATTTTGACAGCTGCAGCCGAAACGCCGCAGGCCGGCTCAGGACCAATGAAGGGCTTAATAGCGCCTTCCCTAGCCAAGGCACCGGCCTGCACGCTGCCTTCTATTCCCCTATTTCCTGGGATACATTCCAGCAGGACCTGATTTCTTGAACCCAGGATGCTGAGGGACTCCACACACTCCCAGACCAGACCAGACGAAACCTTCCAGGAGTCAAGGGCCCCCAAGGCCGCCCGACTATCTGAGAGGATATGTATATGTTTCCCGCAAACCTCTTTCATAATTTGCGCTGAACGTATGGCGACTTCAGCTTGGAACACGGTGCCATACGCTCCCAGGCTCACGCACGCGTTTGTCCTAGGGTCACCAGTATAGACACCATATCCAGCTCTGTTGCCTATTCTTGACCCGTCTGTGAACCATACAAATGGGTCGTGAGAAGAAACCGGGCTAGTAACAGCGTCCCAGTACTCCCTCGACCCAAAATCCACAGTATGGGGTCTGGTGGAAAGATACTTAGTCCCAATGAGGTCAAACCTCATTGAGAGTACCTCATCTTTTACTAGATTGACCACTGAGGAGTGACCTGTACAGGACCCCCTCCAGTGATCAGTCAGTTGAGGCCTATAGGCCTTTTCCTCTGATTGCCAGGAGTGCTTCTCCTGGCTATCTTCATCCTATTCAGAGCCTCAGCCGTCCGATCGAGCTGATCAGAGCCTGGGCTCCGAGAAGGATGTTTTCGAGGTCAGAGAGCGACATGCCCCCCTCCGCCGAACCCATGACCCGAGCAGCGGGGACTTCAGATTGGCCTGCCCCTACCTTCGTTCCCCGTGCCAAGGTCCTTGTCTGAGGGCTCTGAGCGGTCCTCAGCCAAGTTGGATTCAGAATCGGAGAGAGACCTGCCCCCCCCCCGACATTGATTTGGCCCGAGCAATGGAAAACAAGGGCTGGCCAGTGAGGCTGCCCTCTGCTCCCATGCTCGGTTCATTATCTAAGGACTCAGTGCGGTCCTTAGGTGTGTGGTAATGAGTTCAGGGTACCGCGGGGTCACTAAGCCCGTCAGCTGCACACCTCAGCTGCCCCTGCGAACCTCGGTCCGGGACTGCTTATTAGGGTTTCCCCTTATTCGCAGTTGTCCACCCCATCAATGACGAGGTGGAACATTCGCTATCCGCCACCTGCGACCCGCCCAGTAGCTGAGGCTCGCCCTGGGAATTATAATTAAATATAAATATGTAATATAATATAAACAAGTGGATATGCGAATTCTTTTTAAAATCTGTTAAAGTGACTAAAAAAACAAACATTAGATCTCATTTGAATGAGAAATGAGCCTTTAAGCCACCACCTTATATATTTTTTTAAACTTATTTCACTTGATATTGAATTAAATATCCCACATATATTAATTCGTAGACGATGGACGTAACTCAACGTATTCTACAACTTAAGATAGTCCACTTAACATTTAAAAAGCATAAATATATCATAATTTAGTAGAACTGTGCATAGCAAAAATGAACGTAAACAACTTGGTAGACCAGCTACTGTGTACATGGGGACCAAGCATTGTGGAGATTGAAGGAGATAGGTTCTATGTTCGGCCATCGACGTGGACACTACTAGAGACGCTTGGGTGTCCGATCGGACAGAGTTTGTGTCCAGAAGTTGGCTAGGGCAGAGAACCGAGTACGAAGCTTGTTTTTATTTTTTAATTAAAATTCACTCGCCAGTTCACATGGGCTTACAAGCCTGTGCGTGAACTTTATTCAACGAAAGAAGTACCGACCGTTGGCTCAGTGGGGAGTTGAACCTTGGATTTAGCCACTGATCCACCACTCCGGTATACGGCTCAGTGGTGGATAAGCTTGTAAGCTAAATTGCCAAATTTATTAGCTGAAATTCAGACCGTGACGTGGTTTCCATACCCTGTACTTCTGTAGGTTTAGTTACCGGGCTATTATGTTATTAATCAATAACTTTTTATAAGGAGCATTCAACATTTTATAGGACCAATGAATACACTTAACACATTCAGTCGCCCATAATTTTCACCCATATATTGAACATACACTGATATCCTCTTGTATTGATTATTACAATGACGTGTTTATTTAGTTAACATAATGATATTGAAAAATTAGTAAACAGTAAAAATATGTTGTTTTTTGAGTTAACTAGATATTCATTCTACTCTTACAGTACATTCGCGCTGAAAAATCTTTGAAAAAAAAAAACATTGTAGTGTCAGACTTTCTTAACAGATATGAAACCATCTGTTTGTTGCTTTTACGGATTTTATGTACTACTTGGGATATTTTTATTTAATACCATTCATTTCTAAAACGTCGATCGTAGAGAAATGTGCGAATATGAGGGGTGAATGAGTGTAATGAGTGTGGATGAACGAGTTTAGTCATTGTTACTATCTGAGTTCGACTTAGCTCAGGAAGGACTATTTATTAATAGCCCAATAGCAAGGGCAACTATGGGACCTACAGCTTTAAGTGGAATCCGATCCACGTAGTGTTAATCTGATTTTTAGCTAACTGACAAGTCTGACACTCAGTTATCTTCCCTACACAACATCTAAACTTTGACTACTATCAAACATGGACACCCTAGACTTCTTTAGTAGTGTCTACGTCGATGGTAACCATTGAGTGGACGCCGTGTCGGTATTGTCTATGTCCTCTTGAGGCGATGTTGTGTATCGCCTACAATCTCCCAAACACTTTGTCCCCAAGTAGCTTAATTTTATAACTTGAAAGATATAAAATGTTTTCTGAGAAGTTACAGAAATATAAACCCTATTTTCATTGTGTTCAGAATGAAAAATTTTAAAAAATATTTAAAAAAGAATGATTAACTATTCTTTACTATAACTATCTGGATTTACTATTAGGTTTATTTGTAACTAGCGAGTACACAATATAATGTTAAACAATGCTATTTATGTAAATGTTACTTTGCAATTGCAACTAATGGAATATATGGCTTATTGATGAAACTGCCAATAATTAGTGGGGAATTATGTTCATTTATTGAACAATATCAGTCGTTTGTTGTTTGCATGTATGTTTACCATCAAATGAATTTAACATGCCTGTGACATGAACGATATAATAGGCTTATCTCACTATTAAATATATTATAAACCAATTTGTATAACTTAGATGATTATTGTATCTGCTTTCAAATTAAATAGTAGCAATATTTAATATTATTTTTTTTATATTTTTATTTAAACAATATCTAGACATAAGTAAAATATCATCAAATAAATAACAATATGAAAATAGTTTTTATAAACACTCTTAGCTGCGTCGTTTACTATACTGCGGTGCCAACTAATTTAATTTTCCTTTTGGTATTTACTTAAAACTTAACATTGGGATGTATTTCATATAACAACTTTTCAATTCAATAGAAACATAAAACCAAGATAAACATTTTATAATTGGGGTGGGCGTAAGCGACCGGCATGTTATATTTAGCGCATTTAGGGGTGTCAGAAACTGAGTGAAATTGTTCTTACCTCACGGGCATCAGTGTTCAGTTGACAAAATCATAAGATTAACTTCGATGAACTATATACCTTTTTTTTTATTTCTGTGTATTGTTTACATAATTATAAAATGTGTTACTATTACTAAAAATTGTTATTTGAATACTTAATAATGAATCTGAACGCTAACTTATCATACTCACCTAACAATATTACTTGACCTATTTTGAACACGTTCATTTAAATTATAATTTTTTTAAGAGCTAAAAAATAATTAGATAGGCCTAAATTTTTATTTTTATCTTATTTATTTATTCAATCAATTATTACAACGTATATATGCATAGTCCTTATTAACCTCCCTAGCAAAATTAGCTAGTTCAGAGTTGACAATATATATAGTATACATTTCAACAATCACTTTTTATTAGTGTACATTTAAGTTAGACAATAACATATTAAATAACTGCATTACATTACCGTTAAAATCGTGCCTACAACCTTCCCTGGTTTAACATTATGAGATATCTAACCTCCTCAATATTACAAACACATTTTTTATATTCCAACAGCTGTTAAATCTGTTTGTAAATCAGTATTTACTTTTAAACAGCATTTATTTTAAATGAATTAAAATCTCTCCATGTTATTAGTATTGCCGGAAAGTTTTCTATAAGGTCTTACCGTGCCTTTTAGGGTAAAAATACAGAAGAATTAAGATTTTATTGCACAACTACGAACAGAGGAAAATTTGTTGACACCTCAGCCGTTCAAAGTGGTCAAGAAAAAAGGGAGGGGAGGAGTTACGTTGACAAAAAACGGCTTCACGTATTATATATACGGATTTAGATATGCAATATTTGGAAACATCTAGCTGTTCGTTGTATACATCTAAATAAATACGATTATGTATGACTAAAAATATAAATTTAAATCTGACTAAAAATATTTAAAAACTGATTAAAATAATGAGCACATCATACCTATATGCTATGTGTATTTTTAAAATCTCCTTTCATTTCGGTGAATACCACCGTCTGAAACTGATACAAGAGATCCTTTCAAAGTACGAAGTAGAAAATTATAAATGCAGGTTTAACAAAAAGCTCCTTAACTACACAAAGGATTAGAACATTTCAAAAGGATGGATTTATTGAATATCCTTATAACGAAATTGACGTTAAAAGATAACAAACATAATAATAATAATCACAATTATTTGCTTTTTAACAATACTTTACAATAGTTGCAAAAATAAACAAATTAAATTGAAAATGTATACATAACAAAATTAAAATGATAAAATAAGTGAAATAATTCTGTATAGAAATATTAAACGAAAGTTTCTTTAAAAAATATAAATAATTTGACTATAATATGAACTGTTTTGAAATATATAACGTTCAGTAAATTCTGTCATTTGATTTATTTGTCTTTAAAGTAAACACTCCGTTAAAAATAGAGACCGTAGCGTCGGAACGGCAGTAGTGCGTATTTCTGTACTATTTATATCCAGAGATGTGATGAACTTATTTCAAATAACTTACGTATATAATCTGTCATGATACTTTTTCTATAGTTATTATTCCACTTATTTGCAGGACACAATGCAATACAACGGTAAAGTGGTGTAGTTTGGTAGTCCAGCTACTTGGAGCGCTAGCGTCACGCAGAGTGGAGCAATGGAAGTTTCGTTATCATACGGTATTAGACTGTCGCATTAGTTTAAAACTAAGTAGGTCTCAAACGTTTGATGTAAAACTCTATTATTTTTTTAAATTCTTACAAATTATAAGTTTTTCAGTACTTTTATTAGCACAAATGTTTTTCCTATGAGTGTATATCGAACGCTAAATAAGCTGCAAGACCTAACATGATTTTTTTTCTTTTTTTATTCAATATAACATTTTTCTAACCCATGGATATCAGTAGACATGGCCATATATTTTTATTTAACAACTTTCATAGTAAACATTAACCATGACGCTTTATTTGCACCTTATTTACTTTGGCCTAACAGAGAGGTTGGCTTGTGAACTGCGCGCCCCTCACCAATGTCATAACAACGTGGTGTTTGAAAAGACATATTAACTGGCGCACGTCTTTTCTGGTTTAAGAAAAGGTTTGACCTATATTCCTACAAGATCCGATATTGGCCGATCTTAATTTTTCAATTCTTTACACAGCAGGTGGTTTGAAGGTAGATCAAGTTTAATTTAAAAGATTTATATCTTAATAAATATGAAATCGGACAGCTAAAAACTGGTTTGATACAATGAATACTGTCCATTTTATAATTTAATTGCGTTTCGATATTTTTAGTTTTTTTTACTTATCGTGCAGCACATACTACTTCATAAAAATTAATTTCATTCGAAAAAAATGATTATTATTTATAACCTTAATGTTTACGCCATAGTAGTGTTTGAAGTACGTTGTGGATCGTATTAAGTAACATATTTTTACCTTAATTAAATTAGAATACTGATGTGCCTACGACGTATTTTAAATTTGATCCGTCTTATATCGTAAATGGGTAAATGCACTAGTCACTATATAAAATGAAATATATCATAAATTATTTAGCAATTAAACATCTTATACAAACATCCTTCAGTTATTATGACTAAATAAATAAATAACTTTAATTTTAAACATCATTCTAAATAAATGTTCATGAAAAATGAAAAAAAAAAAAAAACACAAGCCAAATTATTTAAATTATAGCACGCAGTTTGCA